>APFE031363601.1:17060-78755 GCA_000404065.3 Pinus taeda
TACAGAACTGTGAACTAGGTGCATGCATGGCTGCACATCCCCATGCATGGATGACTAAAGAACTGTTTCTAAGTTGGCCTTTTCACTTTGCTGCATCGGTACCAGGTGGTGTCTCACCCAATAACAGACACCTTTTGATATTAGATGGCCATGGGAGCCACATGGATGTACAAACAATTGAGGAAGCAAACAATTTAGGCATCGACCTGTTGACATTGCCCGCTCATACCACTCATAGGCTGCAACCCCTTGATGTTAGTGTGTTTGGCCCTTTCAAGAACTATTTCAGGTCGGAGCGCGCTGCATGGATGGAAAAGAATCCAAGGGTTGACGTGAAAAGGTTTGAGCTAGTAGAGCTTGCAAGTAAAGCTTTTAAAAGGGCTTTGATACCATCAAATATCAAGGCTGGCTTTAGGAGGACAGGAATCTGGCCACTGAACTATGATGCTCTTATGCATGATACTGGTTGTAGCCAAGCGTTTCATGTGGATGGTCAGGAAGAAGGGAATGTCCAAACAGGTGTTGAATTGCAAGAAGTAGATGACCAAGATGATGTTGTTGCAGTTGGTAATATGATTTCCCTATCTCAAGGATACTTATATGCTAAAGATGATGAAACTGTATGTGAAACACAATATAACAATGAACAAATTCCTAGTAACATGGAGATTGTTCCACCAACTCAAGAACATGAAATTCCTGTTGTTGATATTGTTAATGATATTGTTGAACATGTAGTTGACAATGACTAATTGACATTGCCAAGCCAAGTAACCCCACCTTCATGGCTAGCAGAAGCAATGATCAATATGAATGCACATAGTGTCTCAGAAACCAATGAAGAAAGCCTGAACATGCCCTCACAACCAGCAGAATTGAAAAGTGAAATTGTTCATTCTTTTGTGGACAATAGATCAATGGAAGAAGATGAAGGACATAATGAGGCATCAAATGAAGATAATGATATGGTTCAATAAGTTCCAACAGATACTGAAAGGGAAGTACCAAGCAGTGACATGCAGGTGGGAGGGGTGGAGAAGACACTTGGACGGTTCCTAAAGCTACCAGTAGAGAGTATCAATGAAAAAAAGCAAGGTGCACCGGGTAGTCTTTGTCTAGGCAAAAGCTCACAGTTACTCACCTCAGAGGACTAATAAAAATAAAAATAAATAAAAATAAAAATTTGAAATGCAAGAATTAAAATAGAAAAGGAAGGATCTAGTCAAGGAGAAGAAGGCAGCAAGGATTGTTGCAGCGCAACGTCGAGCAGATGAAAGGATTGATAGAGATAAAGCAAGGCAAGTTAAGGACCAACAAAAACAAATGGCAAGACAGGAAAAGGAATCAAGAAAGACACAACAAATGCTTGAAAAGGAACACGGGATGATCAATATGTTTGACAATGATACAAGCATAGCTGATGAAACTAGGATCATTTAAAACTCATTGGACTCCATTGCAGATAATACACCATTATTCCATGATCTCATAAACATTCAAGTGCCTCACTATCAAACTGAGGGTTTACCCACTTGCCTTATTCCTACTAGAGTTGGTGTCAATTCTATGTATGCTCATTACACACCTCCACTTAATGCAGGGGTTAGTAGTGCAAATGTGAGGTATGGGTACTCAATATCTCCATGGTTGGAAGCTGCAAAGTGGACTCAATCATATGGCAATAATCAACCATTTCCTAATCAACCCTTTTTAGGTAGGCCAACCTATCTGGCTCAAGAAGGTAACTCGGGGAGTTTTGGCACTCAAGATTCTCAGGGCCATCAAGAATAGGGGTGTCATATGTTTTTGGTTGTAACCACATTATGATGTGGATTTTGGATGGATTGTATCTTTTTCTTGTCACATAAACATTTTGGCTTACAACTTAGGTTGTTTTATTTCATACTGTGTGCGACATTGTAGCCAAAATCCATTTTAGAAGGGACATCTATAGTCTATTATAATGTAAAAATCTTACAAGATTCTCAGGGCCATAAAGAATAGGGGTGTCATATGTTTTTTTTTGTAACCACATTATGATGTGGATTTTGGATGGATTGTATCTTTTTCTTGTCATAGAAACATTTTGGCTTACAACCTAGGTTGTTTTATTTCATACCGTGTGCGACATTGTAGCCAAAATCCATTTGAGAAGGAACATCTATAGTCTATTATAATGTAGAAATCTTACTTGAGAATGCAAATGGGATTTTTTGTTATGCATCTACACACCAAATGGTTTACACAAGTGAAACAATGACAACATTTTTAGTTAACATTTCATGAGATTGTAGTAATACTTCATGATGAAACAACAAATAATGCACATAATACCTATAATTAAAACATAAAACATTTCAGGGATTTCCTTGCACGGGAAGGAAGATAATTGACTACTTGCATCCCTTTCATTTTCTACTATACATTTTGAACTCTCTAGATGTTGTCTGGTTGCACACAACATTATGAAAGGAGTCTATTCACTCCTTGTCTTTTTTGGCTGAACATTGTATAAAAATCCTCTCTGGAAGCTATGCAAAACGATCACTGAAATGATAATCATAAACATCAAGAAAACACAACATAAATGTGTCTACATAAAGTAACTTTGATCCATTACAAATGAATGTTATAGTTTTTTCCTCTGGAAAAATCTTGCATCTTTCCAAATAGTACACACACAAAAAACCCTGATTTTTGTTGAGTAGAAATCTGAAACAAGTCATTCAACTTCATTATTTACAATATAGTAAAATCACTGAAAAAATTAACCAATACCAGAAGTACCAATAAAAGAAATCAAAATATTTGAATGCAAAATTACCACAAAAAATATACATAGCATCTAAAAACCCAAATCTACTAGAAAAAATTAAAACTAATAGACCTAACAAAACACAACAAGTGTAAAAGCTTGAATGGACTACCTCCTTGATGAAAATTCAACTCAAATTTTCAATTAAATTGGTAATTTGTTACTGAGAGCATAGACCAAAAGTGTAAAAGAACAAAGATTCAGAGCCACTGAAATAGCAATACGCGGGAAATGGTCAACATTCATCCCCTGCAGACAAAAACGCAGGGCCACTAAAGAAATCAACTGTCAAAATTTTAGAAAATGTTGCCATTTCAACATCTATAAATTGCAAAAATTGTCAGCCTCTCTCAATAAACTAGATATTTAATTTTGCTTCTTAAATTTATTTAGCATGCCAGTTAGAAAATTTATAGCAAAAAATACCCCTGCCCAGTATAACAAACTAGCAAGAAATGTCCAACAAATGCTTCAAAAGCATTTCACTGACATTTCATAATAGTTTCCATATTATAAACTTTTCAAGATATGGAAATCAAAACTTGTTTTTCGATGGCAAATATGTTCTACAATGACTAAAGTCTAGCCAGGCATCTCAATATTCCGCTTCTTTTTGTTTTTGATATCCAAAGAACTTTATCAAGTTACTGTAAACAGCAGTAATAACATGGTGTAATTTGGAATTCCAAGTTCCTATAACACTTACAAAATGTAATGAATAAATTCTTGAGTGTTGCTTTAAATTCCCAGGCCACGCTGATTCAAAGATATATGTTTTCTTCTTTTGCGAGGAGTTGTTACAATACTTTTGCTTTTGGCCAATCCATTACCACAGAAAATATACATAGCATCTGAAAACCCAAATCTACTAGAAAAAAATAAAACTAACAGACCTAACAAAACACAACAAGTGTAAAAGCCAGAATGGACTACCTCCTTAATGAAAATTCAACTCAAATTTTCAATTAAATTGGTCATTTGTTACTGAGAGCATAGACCAAAAGTGTAAAAGAACAAAGATTCAAAGACACCAAAATAGCAATACGCAGGAAATGGTCAACATTCATCACATGTAGACAAAAACGCAGGGCCACTAAAGAAATCAAAATATTTGAATGCAAAATTACCACAGAAAATATACATAGCATCTCAAAACCCAAATTTACTAGAACAAAGAGCATACATAGCAATATGCAGGAAATATACATACACATAAAATATACATAGCATTTGAGAGCATACATAGCAATACACAGAAAATATACATAGCATTTGAGAGCATAGACCAAAAGTGTAAAAGAACAAAGATTTAGAGCCACCGAAATAGCAATAACAGGAAATGGTCAACATTCATCCCCGGTAGACAAAAATGCAGGGCCACTAAAGAAATCAAAATATTTGAATGCAAAATTACCAAAGAAAATATACATAGCATCTGAAAACCCAAATATACTAGAAAAAATTAAAACTAACAGACCTAACAAAACACAACAAGTGTAAAAGCCTGAATGGACTACCTCCTTAATGAAAATTCAACTCAAATTTTCAATTAAATTGGTCATTTGTTACTGAGAGCATAGACCAAAAGTGTAAAAGAACAAAGATTTAGAACCACCGAAATAGCAATACACAGGAAATGGTCAACATTCATCCCCTGTTGACAAAAACACAAAGCCACTAAAGAAATCATTTGCATGTTTAGTTATTGTGGCTCCGAAATATTCTATGGGGCTATAGCTCAACTTCAGTCTCTGTGACAACTAGTGCTTAGTTCCAATGTACTTAGCCACATTTTTGTTGTCAATCATTAGGCATTCACATTAGGCATAAGAAAAACCCTAAACCTCAAAATTCATACTTTCACATTAGGCATAAGAAAAACCCTAAACCTGCAAAACCCAAAACTTGCAAAACCCTAAACCTACAAAACCCTTTGAAATCCTGAAACTCCAAGAGCAAAAATAACAAAAATTCCAATAGGAAGGTGAGGTGTTGACAAACATAGAAGGTGGGGTGTTGGAAAACACAGTGGCAATGACTAGTAGGATTTTTCCTATCGGATAGACGTAGAAGCCATGTGCAAGCATCTTCCATGTCCAGAGCTTCTCCAGAGCTCGCCAAACCTTATCCAAAGCTGGCCAGACCTGCAACCAACTTGGAAAACATGAAAAACGTAGGAAATTAGCCAATGGCATAAATATTCACAGACATTTTGCAACAAAAACCATAAAACCCTGTAAATTACCTGTAACTTTTGATCTCAAACTGGCTAGAAATTGGTACTGGCTCCTCCCCAAACAACAGGTCTCGTGAATGAAACAACCACCAAGGTATTTGTAAACCCCCGACGGTCCAAAATGAACAACAATTGCAGGTGGAATGAAACAAGAACAACAGAAACCTTGTTCCGTTAATGAGCATGTGCAAGCAAAATAGCCCGATTAGCAGGTCAACAATGGCGAACAAGGTGCACAGGTAATGGAGTCGTCCTGCACCATCGTTGGTGGAGGGCTTCGCCCAAACACCGGACCTAAACAGAAATACACGGAGCAGAACATACATCACGACAAACAAGCAGAAACAACTGAAAGAAAAACTAAAAATTATGTTTTTGAAGGCTGACACCCACCATAACACGTGGCAGGACACGTCGAGCAGGTGTCGTCCAAGCGGGAGTGGCATCCGCCTGCCCATCGCTGAAGTGGAGAGGAGGACACACAAGCAATGGCGTCCCTCCTCTACACTGATACCAAACGGATGGCATGTCATGGCATCAAGTATTATCCAATACTGTCTTATACGCATTAAATAGCAAATAGGCTAGGAAATATGCATTAACGAGCAACCGACAAATGGAGGCTAACATCACATCAAATCCCTCGTCCTACCATACGAACCTCGATCATTGCAACTGACATAGAATTTTGACCATGTTTGGTGGTGGCAAAAGTCGGAAGTCTTCCGGGCCGACAAACATTCCTGGGAAATTCCTCCGCTTGAGTAAACTACTCCATTTTTAAAAGGGTTTCATAAACTACTCCATTTTTAAAAGGGTTTCGTGATGCTTATAAAAGGGTTTCGTGAAGCCCAAACCTCTATATGTAATATCTTCCTATTAACTTGGTTACTTGAAGAATATTATTGGAATTATATTTATTATTTAAATAAATATAGATTTCTTAATAAATATAGATTATTAAATTAATTACAAAATTACCTCTTGGATAGGAGATATAAATTATGGACCATTAGATTTAAATAATATTATCATTAATGAATATATAATGTACCTATAATATTATTTAGTTTGAAGCAAGTTCATTAACAAATAAATAAATTCTTTAAGTATGAATTTACCTAATTTAACGAGTTTCCATAAATAAGAGTAATTTAATTTATCAAGGTTAGTATTTATTTGACTAAATATTTGTTAATAATATTGGTGGAATAATAAATTATTAAATAAATTTGGATTAAAAAATGTAAATTATTAAATTAATAAGAAAGAAGTTGGATTAATAACCATCATATTAAAAGGATAAATAAAAATATTACTAAATAAATATTCCTTATACCAATGGTAATATTTTAATTTGGATTAGTTAGGTTGTGGGATATAGTTATACATTTTAGGTTAACAATTGAATACTTTTATTTGTTGGAATGATAAGTTATTTAAATTATTATATTTTATTAATTTAGTTTCTTAGTTTCTAATGATAAATTAAAAATATTATTATGATATACCAAAGATAGTACTTTAATTTGAATTAGCTAGGTTTTGGTTATTTATACACATTTATTCAGTTCTTTTATTATATAATTTACCAAATTTAACTAAGTTCTAAGAATAATAATAATAATTAAATATAACCTGGTTATTATTGGTTTGACCCGGGTCATTAGTTCAAAGTTAGCTGTTGGCAATATAGCCGTTGGAATCTCTGCACATACTATTTAACAAGCTAAACTGGATTGGTTCTTCAACTTGTCTTGACGATGAACCACACTTGTTGGTTCGAAACGCGTTGACAAAAGAATATCTATGTGATTACGCTGAAAAATCTCTAAAAAAAGAAATTATTTCACATAGAGTATGAAGAGGATGAAGAAAACGATCAAGAAACATAAAAAGAAGAGGATATACTCCGAGACCCAACCCCAGAGAAAGAAGAAATGAATCAGACCATATCTTGTAAAGCATTGGCAAGAATTACCACCCCTCGAACTCTCAAGATAGAAGGACATATCAAGAAGAAAAAGTTTCAAGAAGGGAAAGATCACATTGATAAAGAAGAAATGAATCCAACCATATCTTGTAATACATTTTCCGTAATTACCACTCCTCAAACTATCAAGATAGAAGGACGTATCAAGAAGAAAAATGTTCAAGAAGTGAGAGATCACATCAAGCATCAAGAAATGAATCTGACCATATCTTGTAAAGCATTGGAAGAAATTACCACTCCTCAAACTCTCAAGATAGAAGGACATATCAAGAAGAAAAAGGTTCAAGCAGTGAAATATCACATCGAGTATCAACAACAAGATCTCCAACTTTTAAATGATAACACCACTTTGGTGCAGAATCGAATGAAACAACAGGTAGATCAACATCGCAAAAGAGTTTTGAGGTAGGTGATTGGGTATTTTTATGGCTACATCTCAAGAAAGCTATTTACAAGAAGGAAAGGTTGGCAATACTACATGCACTTAAGAAATGGTGACCTTACCCAATGGGAAGACACTTCAAGGTAAAAATGGATCATGATAGCCTTAAATACTTTTTAGAACGAATATTATCTTTAGAAGAATAGAAAGAATGGGTCACACGTATGTTAGGTTATGACTTTAACATCATCTACAGAAAAGGGAAGAAATTTTTTGTTGCAAATGCACTCTCAAGAAAGGATGAGGATGTGGAAGCATTGTTTTGTGTTATTTCTATTATTCAACCAGATTGGATAAATGAAGCAAGGGATGAATGGAAGAAGGACAAAGAAGTGTGGCCACTCATTCAAAAGTTGCAAAATACCCCAATTCAAACAATATTGCTAGAACTTGAAGAGGAAGGAAAATCATATTGGAACCTGGAGCAGTCATAGAAACAAGAACCTGAAAAGCTACGAAATCGATCTATTTCAAAGTATCTCATCAAGTGGAAGAACTTACCCGCTGAAGATTCCACATGGGAGGACAATAATTGTATACAGAAGCTTCAAAAACTACACAATCATTGAGCACAACACACTTTGAAGGAGAGGGGCATGTTAGGCCCCTATACTACTAGTGTAACACCTTATTGTTATTAGTACAACCCCCTTATTATATTTTTGTACCCATGTAGTCCTCATATTGTTATTATTGTGCCCTTACATTATTATTGTTATGTCGGCTTTGATTATATTATGACCCTTTAGACTCCTATATATAGAAAGGAGGTCTTGTCATTTGTATCATCCAAGAATTTTTCATTTGTGTAATGTAAAGGAGGTTTCTCCCTCGAAGAGGCTTATTTCTAAGGCATTCATCTATCTTTTCTATCTTTTTGTGAGCTAGTTTCATAACAATGATGCACTTCTTGCACCGTTGGAAAGATATTTGTGTGTAGAATAGAATGAAAATGTGTGAAGCTAAAAAAACAAATTTTTACCCCCATAAATCTTCATTTGATGCCTCAAAATTCTCCTAGAAGGTTTCAGACCCCGTTTCACCAAACTGGGTCCCGCAAGTAAAAATGGTCCCATAAGTTGATTCATCCGCTTTTTCCACTCCAAATGCATCGATATGGATGAAAAATAATATAATGATCCAATTTGGATACAACGTCCCCATTTTGGGAGGCTTTTGGTCCCTAAAATCGTTTAGTAAATGAAGTGAGGAAATTTTGACTCCACCTCTCTGGTGTACCATTTAGCTTTGCTTGGAAGTTATCCCTTCAACCCAATTTGCCAAAGATCATACTACCCCTATCTTATAGTTCTGCACCTCTTTTGCAAAACTGTATCTTATATCAACTATGCTTAAGCATCTATTGCCAAATCCTCCATAGAAGGTAGGACATGTTCCTCTTCCTAATCTAGCATGGAAGGCTCATAGAGATTCAAATTATCTACATTCACAACTTAGTAAATGCACATAAATGGTGGTAAACTAAGTTGATAGGAATTATCAACCACCTTTTCCATTATCTCAAAGGGGCCATACCTTAGAGCCTTGATTTTCTTACCATACCCCTTTCGCCTTTCCTTGTTCAATTGTAGCCATACTTTGTCTCCCACCTCAAATGATTTCTTTGTTGTGTGTTGATCATGCCTCACCTTATAATTCTCCTGCGACTTTTGCAATGTTATTGTATGTCTAGATGGATCTTCCTCATCTTCTCTAAAAAAATTCAGCATTTAATGCATCTCCTATAAGATCTTCCCTCACTCCTCCTTACTACCCATATGAAATATCCAAAGGTGAAGGTGGAGAATATACAAAACAAGTATCAAATGGGGGCTTTCCTGTAGAAGTGTCGACTACTCTATCATAAGAATGTTGTATATATACCAAATTTTCATCCCAGGTCTTTGGATCCTTCTAGTTGTATCCCTCAGAAGCTACACCAAAGTCTTGTTGATTGCTTTTGTATGCTCATTTCTTTGTGGGTGGAATGTTGTAGATCTCTTAAACTTTGTGTCCATATTTTCCCATACTGAGGTCCATAATGCACTAAGAAATCTTGTGTCCCTATGTAAAATGATGCTCTTTGGTATCCCAAAGTGCACCCATACCTATCCAACGAACAAGTTTGTTGCTTCTTTTCCACTAATGGTTTTTTCATAGGGCATCATGACACACATATTGTTGAACCTATAAACTACCATGAATAGGTAGTCATGTCCCTTCCTGGTTTTTGGTAAACCTCCCACAAATTCTATGGAAACACTTTCCCAAGGATAAGTAGGTATAGGTAAGGGATGATACATACCCTATTTCTTATTGCTAGGCTTGTTGGTACAACAAAACATGAATCCTCTTATCAACCTAGATACCTGCTCTTCCATCTTGAGCCAATTCACATACCTCCGCAAGTTAGCCATGCTCTTCCCTACACCAAAGTGCCCTGCAACCTTGGGGGTGTGAGCCTCTATAGTTAGTTGCAAATGATCACCTTTAGGAACACATAACTTATCCAACTTGTAGAGTAAACCATCCTAGATATGGTATTCAATGGTGTTGTCTCCATCATGCACATGACTCTGACTCTGAAGCTATCAATACACCTCCTTGAAGTCCTCATCTTTTGAATATGCCTCTATGTATGCATCATGGGTGAATGGCTCCATGTGCATAAGATTCCCCAAAGCTATAAATATTTGATGTGGGTGGCATTGAAAGCATATCGACCAACTTGTTTGTGCTTCCCTTCTTATACTTGATCACCAAATGAAACTGTTGTAAAAACCCCATCCACTTGCAATTCTGGGTCTGATGTAGTTTACCCTATGCTTACAAGTACTATAACAATCCTAGTCAAAATTCAATGTAATTAAAGTTAATAAAGGAAAAATAATAACCACAGTTGATGGGCGACTTATTCCAAGCTAAATGTAGGGCAAGACATCTTGGTGTGGGTGTTCATTGGTTTATTATGGCTAAGGAAATTAACAAAGGCAATGGAAGAGGCTTTGGAAAGGAAAAATGACATTTATTAGCATTTTATTTATGAAAATAATGGAAATTATTAGGAAAAGAAGGTGAAAGGTCACATGTTGCATGTGAGCAGGAAAATGAAGGAAAATAATGGAAAATGAAGAAAATAGAGGCCTCATTGATAAAAAGGCTTATGAGGATTAGTTGGCAAGATTTTTTGTAGGCTTGGTCAGTGAATATTTTACTAAGGCTTTGCCAATGAAGCTTTTGCTCAGGCTTGGTTAGTGTAACCTTTTGTTAGTGTAGTTTTAGAGCTCTCTCGTTATTCTATCTCTCTCACACACTTGGACACATATTTTTCTTGGAGCGTCCTAGCTTTGGAGCATGGAAGGGAAAAGAAAGCAAAGGAAGGCCAAGGAAAAGAAAGGAAATCAAACAGAAAGTAAGGAAGAGCAGGATCAAGAAACTTCAACAAGAATACTTCCAAGTAACATATTGTATGTGTGATTTTGTAGCTAGTATTGACATGCATGGATTTGCACGTTGGTATTTGGTTCTCTTCCTATCAGT
Organism: Pinus taeda; assembly: GCA_000404065.3. NCBI lineage: Eukaryota > Viridiplantae > Streptophyta > Pinopsida > Pinales > Pinaceae > Pinus > Pinus taeda. Next base: position 28,087 of record APFE031363601.1, read on the forward strand.
GGCATGGCCTTGTCAGGTTATGATAGTGGTCTTTAGCCTTACCTTGTCTTTCTATGGATAGCCATGGTGTGATCGGATTATTTATCGGTTTTGAGCTTTGGAATTGTCAGATTGTTTCAGAATCTAGGGTGGAGGTGGTCTCAGGAAAATTCTGAAATGCCTAGGAATCCCTGGACCAGTTTTGGCGGGATACACGGTAAATAATGAGGGTTGAGTCTCGATTTAGGGCCTAGTGATCCAATGTTGATTGTGATAAAGACTGAGAGACAAGGAGACAAAAAAATCCTCAAGGATAGTGATGGAATATGCAGGCATTCCAAGCTCGATTTATTTTTTTGATCTCAATGCCGATTGTGGTGAGATCACAGTTTAGTGAGGGTGGAGGTGGCTTAGCCTATATATTCCCTTGGTTGTTTTTGGATTGGTTTATCTAGGAGATCCCACATTCATGTTTGGAATATGGCATGGGAGTGGATAGCTAAAAGAAATAGTTGATTCGGCCATGTCTATGGTCAAGTGGTATGTGGAAGTCCCAAACCTGGTTGGCTCTTGCATATGTTTAATAAAATCTAATTTCTCTTGCCTTTGTACCTCTTATTATGTGGCATTAATGGTTTTCATCACATTGTTATTTACATGGTTTAATGTTAGTTATATTCATGGTTATAACATGTATTTACTTGTAACTAGAAGGATAATGGGTGCAATACCTAATTGATGTCCAAACAGTTAAGGGAAGAGGGTGGTGATCCTTCTTGTCATATGAGTTATCACTCCTTTATGCACTATCTTGTATTCATGTCCTATAGATTGCATTAATACTGAGTGTTTGACAGAATGTCAATCCCGGTTGGGGATGGTCAGGCCTAGTCTTGGAGCCAATTTTGGGCTTGCAAGTCTTGTTGTCATGTAAATTATGTATTCTGAAAGATACAAGGGTTTTTGGGCAGTGACCTAGATTATAGGCTTGAAAAATGGCACAAAACCGAGAGTCATAGGCACAACAATGGGGAAAAGAATCCCCAAAAGTTCCCTTTCCTTTGTTGTGGGAGTTTATGGAGCCACCTGGATGCACCCTTGTCCATATTAAGGGAGTGTCCGGGGGTTTGATGCACTAAAACTTTAGTTGGTCTTAGGGGTTGGTTACCTGAGTGGTTTGGATGGTTCCTGGGAGTTTTGTAGTGGGTATAGGAGGTTTGTGGGGTGTGTTTCCATTGATTCCACTTCCTTAAGGTGATTTAGGAGGTTGAATCCCATTATAGTGGCTTCTCATCACATATTTACCGCAGTTGGTCAGTTACTTGGGTAGATGTCGAATGAGGGTGTGATAGGGTGGTATAAGAGTGAGTTCTATTCTCTTTGGGTGTTGTCTAGTTTTTGTTCACCTTATGTGATATCTAATACCACAGAGTGGTATCGAAGCATGGTTCACCCATCAGACTCGATGAGTTTTTTGTTGTTCATGCATTGATGTCGGTTTCATATGTGTCCCTTATGCTTGTAGTCCATGTTCTTGTTTCACTTGCATGGTATTGATCATGATTATAGTGATGTCGTCATGTGAAGGTTGATGGTGTTGTTGTCGGATGTCTCGTCATGAATCTATGGTTGTGAATGCATTTGTTATGCATGTCGGTGCCTATATGTTGTTATGCATGCATATTCATGATGAATGATGTTGTGCATAAGGTCATTGCATGAAATTAGGTCATCTTGATGATATTGGTATGTTATGATGCTAATGTGTTGGCTGAGGTAGAGCAGGAGATGCAGATCATTAAAGTGAAGTTGCAACAATGGACTTCAGGGTAACAGAAGATCATCATACAGGTTTGTATGGTGGGCATGAGGGTATGTTGGTTAATGTTTTTTATAAGCATTAGGGTTACTGATATGCTTGCCATTCTATTATTATTATGGTTACATGTATGATAAATGCTAGTTTCTTAGCGTAGTCATATGCACATGTGTTGAATAGTCGTGAATGATAGTAATATTTGGTTGTATGCATTTCTATTATTGTTTTAAGTTAGATAACTTGATGATTATGTTATATGTTGTTGATGAGTATGTTATAGGTTAACTTGTTGTTGTTATATGATATTTATCTTGATGATTAGGATTATTACACTAAGATCTTGATGTTATATGTACCATACTAATTTGGATTGGTTTATAAAAATTGTTAGGGTTATGACAATAAAGTATGAGTTAATACGTTCTGATATTATGTCATGCTAATCTGGATTGATGGTGCAGACAAGATAGCATCCCCTGAGATACATTAAGGTACAAGTTTGACTATGTCATCTATTTGATTTATTTAACATGGTATGTTTGCAAATTAGTTGAATGTTTGATGAATTGCATAATATGACTATGTGTATGTAAGATTGCTTGAAGGAATTATCTTGGTTTAAGATGGTTGTACTCACACAAATGTTTTGAGATAGCATATATGTACTTGAGTGTAAGTAGGTGAGAGTTGTACCATTATGTATAATGACTATGAGTTGACTATGGATTATGACATGATTGCTAGTATTGGTAAAGGTTGATTTCAAATTAGTAGATATGTTTCCTTCATCTTTGGAGCATGCGGCTAACATGTGTCATCAGTTACGAGGTAGTGTGATTGGCACAAAAAAGTAAGATAGTTGGTATATTGTTACATTTATTTATGGACTAACAGTTATGTGTTATGGCAATATGATACAAAGATTTTCATGGCAAAGAAATTTCCATGGAATATAGAAGAAGGCTCAGGTTCCTCTTTCCCTTGGAAGCATTGGGAACCCATGGGGATTGAATAATGGTGTATATTGAGAGTCTTGTGCTTTCGTTACCTTGTCATTTGCTTGCACTTGATTTGTAGTTTTGTTATGTCGAGTGCATGATCATGCCACTTTGTTTCTGGTGTGGTATTGTTATTGGTTTTCATGATTTTCTTCTTGTTTGTTTCTTTTTATTTCCTTTTATGTTCTGAGGGTCTTAAGATTTGTTTTGGAAAAGAGGAAAGTTGATGGAACTCTGGGAGAGATTTGTGGAACCCAATAGATAATGAGGGACTCAAATGATGTTAGTGCATGTGAAAGGGAAGCTAAAGGTAAGAGTATGATAGTCAGCTAAGTTGGTTGGGTCCATGAGTGTAAATGGATGGTGACAGGACAATCTTGAGAAAGATAACAAAAAAGGTAAAGTGAATGGATGTGAGGCATCTGATTCCTTGGCCATGTTGCGAACGGTTGTTCTCAAAGTTGTGCATGGATAACGAGAGTTCTCTTAACCTTGAACTTATGATATTTTGTAATTATGTTGTGATCGTGTTTATGCTAATGTTTATATATATGCATGTATATATGTATGTATGTATGTATGTATGTCATTGCTTGATATGATCATGATTATTTTATGTTGATGTTTATATGTTTCTCTCTCTCTCTCTCTCTCTCTCTCTCTTCTCTCTCTCTCTCTCTTCTCTATATATTATATATATATATATATATATATATATATATATATATTATATATATATATTAGATATAGATATATATATATATATATATATCTTTGCGTATGTATGCATAACATTGTCTGACAGGGTCATCAGGAATCGTTCTTGTGGAGGAATGATTTCTTATGCAGGTGAATGGGATGAAGAGGTTCCTTGTTTATGAGGAATCAAGTGGGAAGAGTAGTCATGACAAATATATGAGGTCAGTTTCATGTGGATAAGAATTGACATTGTAGTCTTGTATTATTCCTATGTTTATGTTATGACATGTAACACTGAAGGATATATCAGCAGAATGAAAACAATGTGCTTTGCATCATGCTAGGATAATCATGGATGACAAAGAGACACTAGACGCAAGGTTGCTTGGTAGAGGAAGTATGGTTTTGGATGTGCAGTGTTATTGTTGTGTATATGTTGTGCATGTTGTAAATTCAATTATTGTACCTATGGTGATGTGTAGTGTTGTATATGTAGTATTGTGTGCATATGATGTTGTATGCCTGTTGTATATATGCTGTTGTGTGTATATTACATATGCAGTGGTGGGAATAGATGGTGCTATGTACATGTTGGATATGTGGTGTTGTGTACATATTGTATTGTGCGTATGTTGGATATGCAATGTTTTGTGCATATGGTGATGTGCACATGTTGATATGTGGTGTTGTGTACATATGGTGCTATGTATATGTTGTATGTGTAGTGCTACCTACATATGGTGTTGTGTGCATGTCGTACATATGGTGTTGTGTGCATGAACATACATGCGGTGCTATGTGCATGTGCTGTTGTGTATATGTTGTACATGTGGTGTTGTGTGCATGTGGCATTTTGTACATGGTTTCATGTACATGACGTGCATGTGGTGTTGTGTACATGCGGTATTGTGTACACATTGTACAGATGGTGCAATGTACATATAGCATTATTTACACATTGTGTAGGTGGTGTCATGTACATGTGATTGTGAACACATTATGCAGGTGGTGTTATGCACAGGTGGTACTATGTACATGTTGTACATATGGTACTGGTGCACATATGGTTTTGTGCACATGTTATACATGTTGTGTTGTGGGCATGCAGTATTATGTATGTCGATTGTGTATTCGTGATAACATGACATTTTATTCATTGTGTTGTACTTTGTGTATGTATATGTATCGTGTTGTGCATCAGGTGTTGGTTTATGTATTGTGTGGTGGTGTACACTGGATGTAGGAGTATGTATTGTGTTGCGTTTTACACTAGGTGTAGTGTATCAGTCGTGATGTATATCAGGTGTAGGTGTATGTGTTGTATGTCATGTGTAGGTGAATGTATTGCATGGTGTTGTATGTCATGTATGGTTATATGAGTGTGATTTATGTTATGTGTATGTGTACATGGTTGAAGAGAAGTAACTAGGTGTTTGTTAGGTGTGGCAACTGATCCTATGTGCATACAGAATAAAGACAAAGGTAGAAGCTAAGGATTGATTAAAGGTTAAGTATCAATATTTTATTTCAATTTTATGCATGTGACCTATGATTCTGATTTATGATGGTTATATGTGATCTATGATTCTGGTTTATGATGATTGCATACGATTCATGATTTTGATTTATGATGGTTGTGTTTTAAGCTAACTTGATGTGATATGTTTATACATGATGATTTGGTCAAAGATGCTAGTTTGACTTGTTGTGACAGGAAGTGAACAAAATTGGAACTGTACCTTGTTGGCAAGCCACCAATGAGGTATGATTTGAAGATATTTCAATTTATTTTGAATCTAATGGAAACTAAGTGCTTGGTATAGGAAAGCATGAAATGCCCAATTGGGTGGTTGAAACTAACGACAAGCATTAGCAACAATAACAAAACGAATTGGAACAAGCAGTAGTATGTTGGTAAAGCATTTAGGAGGAGGGGAATTGTGGGACACTAGTACCCAATAGTGTCCATTGATTTCCATGAACATGGTATGACCAGTATGATGGTGTTAAGGCAAGGATATGCCTTGGTTTCTAGAACTTCCAATGTGAGGAAGTCTTACCAAGGAATGGATTGCCCGAAAAAGGGGATGACGGGGAACTTGGAAGGTGAGTGACTACACGGAAGGGGGTGATCAGATTTCCCGAGGGACTGTGTAGAAGGGATGGAAGGTCGACGATGGATTTTTTTTGGTCATTAACATTTCCAGATTGAATTATACACATTGAGAGTGTGTCCTGGAACAATGAGTCGGTAATAGTTCACTTAGAGGACAAGTGGTGTAGGATTATAGTGTTGGAAATTGGATGAAAATTTGACCTTGAATTGGATTTTGGACTTCCTAGAAGGAGGTGAATCTTAGTATTACTTTGAGTTTGGAAGTGTGAGCCTTTGGATTCCCTTGTTACGAATGTAGGCATCATATCCTTTTATTTGTTGGTTGAGAAAATGTGCATATGTGTATATGTGTGTATCATTGTAAATAATATATTGAGTTAGATTTATAAAGCTCCATAGACAATATGGTTATTTGTTGGTTGAAGAAAATGTGTATAAGTATATGTGGTTATTCTTGTAAATATCATAATGAGTTGTGTTATAAAGCTCCAATATGCAGTATGTTTTTCATGTTTAATTAGAGGTCATCGTAAATATTTCAATGAGCTAAGTTATAAATATCCATGGGTAGTATGATCGGTTGTAGCGGTCTTGTTGGTTATAGGTGTCATTGAATAGCAAGGATGGTTTTCTCCCAAGGGGGAGAGTTCTGTAACATCCCTAGTCAAAATTCCATGTAACAAAAGTTAATAAAGGAAAAATAATAACCATGGTTGATGGGACACTTATTCCAAGCTGAATATTGGACAGGACATCATAGTGTGGGTGTTCATTGGTTTATTGTGGCTAAGGAAATTGGAAAAGGCTTTGGAAAGACAAAATGACATATATTGGCATTTTATTTATGCAAATAATGGAATTTAGGAGAAAAGGAAGATGAAAGGTCATAGGTTGCATGTTAGGAGGAAAATGAAAGAAAATAATGGAAAATGAAGAAAATAGAGGCCTCATTGATAAAAAGGCTTTTGAGGACTAGTTGGCAAGCTTTTTCTCAGGCCTGGTCAATGAAGCTTTTTCTCAGACTTCACCAATGAAGGTTTTTCTCAAGCTTGCTCAGTGTAATATTTTGTCAGTTCAATTTTGGATCTCTCTCATTATCCTCTCTCTCAAACACTCTTGGACACTTAGAGTTTTCTTGGAGAATTCTAACTTTGGAAGAAGGAAGGGAAGAACAAGCAAAGGAAGGACAAGGAAAATAGAGGAAAAGAAAGAGAAAGTAAGGAAGAGTAGGATCAAGAAACATCAACATGAATATATGCAGGTAACATATTTCATGTATGATTTCCTAGTTGGTTTTGACATGCATGGATTTTCATGTTGGTATTTGGTTCTCTGGCTGTCAGTGGCATGGTCTTGCCAAGTTATGACAGTGGTTTTTAGCATTGCCTTTCCTTTTTTCTGATATCCATGGTGTGATGGGATTGTTTCCCAATTTTGAGCTTTGGAATTTTTGGATGGTTTTAGAATCTAGGACGGAGGTGGTCTTAGGAAAATTCCCAAAGGCCTAGGAATCCCTAGACTGCTTTTGGTGGGATACATGGTAAAGCCTAAGGGTGGCATCTCGGTTTAGGGCCTAGTGATCCGGTATGGATTGCAATGAATCTTGAGACACAAGGCGAAAAATTTTTCTCAAGGATAGTGATGGAGTCTAGAGGCATTCCATTCTCAGTTTGGTTTTTTTGATATCGTTGGTGGTTTTGGTGAGATCATGGTTTGCTGATGGTAGAGGTGGTTTAACCTCTGGATTCCCTTGGTTGTTTTTGGATTCGTTTATCCATGATATCCCACATTCATGCTTGGAATATGGCAAGGAGATGACTAGATGACAAGATGAAAGAAATATTTGGTTCAACCATGTTTATAATCAAGTGATACGTGGAAGTCCTGAACCTACTTGGCTCTTGTATATGTTTAATAAAAGCTAAGTTATCTTACTTTTGTACTTGTTATTTTGTGCCCTTAATGGATATCATTTCGTTTTGATTTATACAGTTTAATGTTGGTTATATTCATGGTTATTGCACATATATTGTTGTAACTGAAAGGATAATGGATGCAAGACCTAATTGATGTCAAAACAATTAAGGGAGGAGGGTAGTGATCATTCTTGTGAAGTCTCATATGAGTTATCAACCATTTATGCTTTGTCTTGTATTCATGTCCTATAGATTACATTGATGCCAATTGTTTGACAGAATGTCAGTCCCTGTTGGGGATGGTCAAGCCTAATCTTGGAGCTATTTTTTGGCTTGCAAGTGTTGTTTCATGTAAATTATGGATTCTGAAAGATATAAGGGTTTCTAGGAAGTGACATGGATTTTAGACTTGAAGAGTGGCATAAATCTCAGTGTCATAGACAAAACACTGCGGAAAAAAGCCCCTAGATTCTCCCTTTCCCTTGTTGTGGGAGCTTACGGAGCCTCCCAGATGCACCTTTGTCCATATAAAGGGAGTGTCCAGGGGTTTGATGCACTAGAACTTTAGTTGGTCTTAGGGGATGGTTACCTGAGTGGTTGAGATGGCTCATGGGAGTTCTGTAGCAGGTGGAGGAAGTCTACGTGGTGTGTTTCCATCGATTCCACTACCTTAAGGTGAATTAGGAGGTTGAATCCCATTATAGAGGTTCCTTATCACATGTGTAACCATGTTGGTTGGTTACTTGGGTAGATGTGGGATGAGGGTGTTACAACCTAGTCTATTGTAGCTTTCTCTAGGCCTACAAGTACTATAACAACTGATGATCAGTGTGGATTACTCTCTCCTTTCCCATTAGATAGTGCTTCCACTTCTTCACATCTTGTACCATGGCATAAATCTCCTTATTTTAGGTAGGGTAGTTAAAAACTTCCCCATGAAATGCTTCACAATGGTAGTAAATGGGCCTTGCTCCTTGCATCAATACAACTCCCATAACATACCCACTCACATCTTTCTCCACTTCAAAGGGTCGCTACAAGTTTGGTAATGCTAGAACTGGTGCTTCACTGGTCTTCTTCTTTAGCTCCTCAAAAGCTTTCTGCTTACCTTTTCCCCACTAGAAACTCTTTCTAATTGTTGTTATGGTGTGGAGCGATGTTTCTACCATTGAAAATGAGGTTATGAATTTCCTCACATATTGTGTTGCCCGAATGAAACTTCTAACCTCAAAAACATTAGTAGGCACTAACCATTTCTTGATGGCCTCCATCTTGGAAGGATCTATCTTCAACTCTCCTCCATCGATCACATACCCCAGATACACCAACTACTTCTATGCAAACTCACACTTCTTGAAATTTGCTAGTAGTTGGTGCTCTTCAATGTTTCTAGCACCTGCGTCAAATGTGAAGTATGTTCCTCCCAGGTAGCATTATATACTAGTATATCATCCAGACAGACAATAACAAATGAATCTATAAAAGGATGCAACATATCATTCATTAATCTCATAAATGTAGCTGGCACATTACATAGGCCAAATGGCATAAATAACCACTCATACAAAGCTTGCCTAGTTTTGAAGGAGGTCTTCCATATGTCTTCTTCTTTGACTCGAACCTAGTGATATTCGGACTTCAAGTTGAGCTTGGTGAAATAATTTTCTTTCTACAAATGATCTATTAAATCATCTATCCTACACAGAAGGTATCTGTTCTTGAGTGTGAGTTTATTCAACGCCCTGTGATCTATACACATCCACTAAGTCTCATCCTTCTTTGCAACAACGATGATGGGTTACCCACATGGTGATGTACTCGGCCTAATGGCACCTTGCTCTAGTAGTTGCTACAATTTTTTATTAACCTCTCTTACTTCTATAGCAAACTGCCTGTACAACCCAATTTTTGGTAATGGGTAGTTTGGCAATAGTTGGATCTCATGCTACACTTATCTCTTAGGTGGTAACCCTTTAGTTTCTCAGAACACATCCTTGTATGCTTGTAACAACTCATCTAATTGTTGCTTCTATTTCTTAGTACACCCCTCCAGGGGTGCCTTGCCTCTTATTCATGACTCCTCAGATTAACTTATTCTTAAAAATAGTAAAACATACTTCCTTATATAACTAATCAATTTCTTGACTTGGTTGGCACTTATGAGTGAAAATTTTGACTTTCCTTTGTGCGTGTTGATGATGAATGATTTTCCATCCTTGATGATCCGGTACTGGTTGACTCTCCTCATGAATATTGCATCTCACATGTACATGTATCGTCTCCCAAACACAACTCCACATACATCAAGGGGAACCACATCTATATCTACTTCATCAATAAAATCAACACTAATAACATATCCAATTTTACAATGTTTTGTTACCTTTATCTTTGCATACTTATTCACCCATCCTAGTGGATATGGGTTTGGATGATCATAAAATTACAACCCCAACTTCATGACCAACTCTACTGCAAATAGATTTGCTTATGATCCTGAGTTAAACAGAGCATTAATCTTTTCCTTCTTGACCTGCATCTTTACATGGAAGACTTTGGTCATTTCTTTCTCTTGTTGTCGTTGAAGGATACTCATATAGACCTTCTTCTGCACTAATGTATAGACGATCTTCTCATCCATGTCTGAGATGCTTTCAACTTGTTTGATTGAATCAGTGGCCATGAGATTCTTCTTCTTATTATTTTTCTACTTGTTCTTTGGTTTTAGCTCTAGATGCAACTTCCAACACTTCTCCTCTATATGGCCATCAATTTTGTAGTGGTTGCAGTGGTTGATAGGATCTTTTCACAAGTGTACTATGGCTATCGTCTTTTTATCTTCCCCCCTTTTTGCTTCTTCTTCCCCTCCTTATAAGCTTCATGTTTCTCCTTCTGCTTCAACCCACTTTATTACACTCCTTTCATGCCTATGTTCTCTAGGTATCATGCCTGTACACAAGCCTCATCCACCAATTTGGGCTCGAACAACATCACTTTATCATGCAAATGGTTGTGTAGACCCCCCAAATACTCGAGGAGTATATCTAGGTTCTTTGGAGAGATACCCAATATTATAGCCATCTTTTTGAATTTTCTAGTGTAATTCCACTAGATCCACTAGTCCTCCACATACCTAATGCGATACAAATGTGACTTAATGAGGGTTTTGAAATCCTCCCACTTAGTCACTAGAGGTTCTCCCTCCAACCTCAGAGTTTCCGTGTGGCTCTCCCACCAAGTCAGTGCATGGCCCTCTAATTTCATCTGTCCAAATGAGATATTTTTCTGTTCCTTGATCTGATGGACATTGAAATAAACTTCTAGTTGCTGAAACTAGTGGTTTAGCTTCAAAGCATTGATATTTTCCTGGTATGACTTGACATCAAATTTTTCTTCCATTTTGAATATGGATTGTTTCATGACACTCGAACTAGGTTGATATTTTCTAGGTTCTTTCTTCAGTTGGTTCTTTGTGTCTTCTCGATCTCCCAATCCCCCTTATGAATTTTCCTCAGCATTCAAACCCCCATCTTCTCCAAATATCCCTTGTTTATTGCTTAGGGCCGCCATGAGGAGGTTTACGTTGCAATTTGTATCTGGGACTTGTTTTTCAAGCCATGAAAACGTCATCTCTGCAGGATCATGAAGTTTATTTACAAATTCATCACCCATGATTAGAGTTTCATGATTTTCAGGCCCCTAATCTAGACCCCTATAATCTCCATAAAATACCCAAAGAAACTTTCTCTGATACAAAATGATCCATAAACTGCCATTAATAATCCTCTGGATAGTTTGTCACAACAAATATAATAATATTATATTAAAAATTGAGATTTTACACTATTACAATTTTATTTAATTTCTATATCTATAAATTTTATTGTAATTAGTGCATGCATGAAAATGGAAATTATTCAGAAAAGTAGAGAATGATAAAATAATCTCATACGCACATAAGACACAAGATATTCTCTCTAGGAAACCCTTTCAGGAGAAAACCTAGCTGGAAGGTGAGGTCACTTCGCTCTCTTTCTCTATCTAGAAATATGGCTATAGTTACAAAGAAGTAATTCTTGTGGCCCATGGGCTGCTACACTACACAAATCCTCTCTGTATTCTCTACCTCCTATCTCTCATGTCTATCTTTTCTCAGCTGTGGAACAAAATTCTCTCAAAAGAATGGAATGCCTCTTCCTCCTAGCGACCCGATTATAACACAACCAGATAACCTACTAGTGCTTAATTTTGACTACATCAACTCTTAACTAGAGTTAAAATACATACTCTTCTAGAGTATTTCACATCACAAACATGTGGATAACCACTTTTCCACAAATAATGGGAGCTGATGAGGCATCCTACCAAACTATAGGTGTGAAAATAGGAAGGTCAACTTTTGAGTGGCATAATGTTTGCATACAGACTCGATTGACGCGCTTCTTACACCGCTGGAAATATATCTGTGTGTAGAATAGCATAAAAATGTTCAGAGACAAAGAAACAATTTTTTAACCCCAAAAAACATCATTTGATGCCTCAAAACATTGTCGGAAGGTTTCAAACCCATTTCGCCAAACTGGGTCCCACCGGTAAAAATGGTCTCGTGACATGATTCCTCCACTTTTTCCAGTCCAAATGCATTGAGATGGACGAAAAACAATATTATGATCCAATTTGAATCATATTTTGAGCATGTGCATAGTTTAAACATATGACAAAAAGATTATTTATCACTTCCACTATGCAATTTGTGTAAAACATCATGTGACTACTTACATAAATAAATTTTATCATTTTTTAAAAGAATTCTCATATTAATTTATCTAGTTTTCTTATGTCTTTTTATAGAGTTTTGAAAATGGAAAAGAGAGCTTCCCGAGTTTAAGAAATAATGAAGTAGAATTCATTGAAATCATGCTTGAAACATCAATATTGTATATTTTTTATGTATCATTTGAAGACATTCTAGCCCAAATGAATAGAAGAAAAGGTGTAGACATTAAAGTGAAGGAATATGCATATGCACATTAAAAAGAAGACATCAAAGATGAATTTGAGAAAGAAATTTGATGATGAATGCCAAACTATCGCCATCCAAGAATACAACCAAATAAGATGGTATTTGAATTACCAAAATTCTGAAAAATAGGAGAGGGGAGTCCTTGATATGCCAAAAACTTTATGAGGAAATTAAAAATAAAACTATGGTCAAGTTTTCAATTTTTAAAAGACAAATTAGGTGGAACATCATATAGATAGAGAAAATTGTAATTTTCATTATTTTATTGCAAATATGTTCATATTCAATTTGAGATGGGGAAAAAGTTTGCAACTAGATTGGATTAAGAGAATAGGATGTCCAAGGGTCATTTGGAAAGGCCAAAAACCATGTGGTTGGAAGGTTGATAGTGTGAAGAATCATTCTTTCTACAAAATATACATTTAACTCTGGAAATGGGCCCCTTATTTTTCATTCTAACTTATCTTTGTATGTTAAATATAATGGTAATGTTAGCTTCTACCTTATAATCTTGTGAAATTATTGATGGTTGTGGATTATTCTCATGATTCACAATATTTTTCGATGTTTGTAAGGATGAATGTTGTGACTAGTGAATGTTGTGTCATATTGTGTTTGTCTTGATAATTATGTATTTGTGTATTTATCATATACATTGTAATAAATTTAATGTAACTCTTGGGATTTTAGCATATCCTTGGCCCTTGGAGCATGATTTGGATTATTATGATAATGATGATAAGGATAATATTCTCCCTCCTCTTTGCATACACCTTTTAGATGTAGATTTAACATTCAATGTAAAATAGGAAGATTCTCTTGATGATTTAAAGGCTCTCTTGGGTTATAGAGTGTTTCCTTGATTTGATGCCATTAATAATTTGTATAATAATCCCCATATTATATGTGCGTTCCTTTTGTTCCATTCTAAATTGGTTACTTAAATGCCTAATCCTATCTAGGAAAGTTACATATGATTAATATGTTAAAATAAAACTAGATTCCTTTCATTTATAAATTTTCATGCTATTTACATTTCATTTAGATCATACTAAACAATACCACATGCTAGGCCTTAACTAGTAGAATTTCAGAGTCAAATAAAAACTAGGATATTGTTAGAGGGTTTTTTATTTCAATGGAAAAATATCTAATCGAAAGAATACCCACAACGTTTTTGCAAATTTCGAAGAAATATTGTACATTTGTACATAAGTATATAGAGACTCTTGTTTGTTGTAGCTAAAGTTCTTGGAGCCACAACTATAAGAATTCTCATATAACATATGTTAGAGCATTGGAAGAGAATTGACATAGCCTGAGGGACTGCAATGCAAAGAAGGGGTACACTTCCTTGGATTGTGAAAACCAAAAGTGGGGAAGAGGTTCTTGGTTGGAAGTGTTGTAGGAGTCATTGAACTGTGAAATTGTTATAATGTAAGATATTGTATGTTTACACATGTAAACTAATATGGTGTTGTGCATTGAGGACGATGCAAAATCAAAGGGGAGGGGAATGTAACATGTTGGTTTTGATTCCCTAGTTAACAATATATAATTCTAAATGTTGTGGATGGATAAGTGCTAAGTAATGAAATATATAAATATTGTAAATGAAAATTAGTGATATGAAATACACTGATTATTGTAAGACAAAACTTGATAATATTAAAGTGGGTTATGACTTGTGGAATAAAAATTGGTCCAAGGAAAAAATCTGCATGATCATAATCCAAAGTCATTTTTCTAAATCAATTGCCAATACCACGTGATCCCCAATTGACTTATAAAATACCAATCCTTTAATTCATGTATGTGGTTGGTAAAAGGGTCATCTCAACTAGCTATAAGCATGGGGGTAAGTATATTCATGTAAGAGGTGGTGAGAGAGTTATCCCACTTAGTTTTGAGAGTGAGGGATAAGTACGACCAACTTTGGGTAGAGTGAGTGTCAAGAAAATGAGCATGGAGAAAGAGAAATTTGAGTAGAAGAGGTGTGCACCTCTTACAATGTCAAGGAAGATAAGAGAAAAGAGTAGAGTGCTAGAAAATAAATGGAGGAAGCCATGATAATATGTTGAGTATATTTTTTAAAGCTAGTAATTGTATTAAGAACTAGGTTGGTATGCTTAGGAAGTAATCTCCATAAGATTATACCCAAGAGCTTATGCAAAGGTTGTGCAAGCACTCCTATAACAACTAGAGTGCCTAAAGACCCTATCCAAGAAATTCATAGTTGATATTATGTTTCAACCTTAGAGGGGATGGAGATGGCTTAAGGCACTATGGTGCAGAGAAGGATATGTGATTCCTTGGATCATGTATATTAATGGGAAATAGAGCTGGGTAGTTGAAATTTGTATAGAAGTATGCCACTATATTTTATCATATTTTGGGATATGAAAGTCAACAACAAACACTTATAGGAGCTTTCCTATCCTTGCAGACTCATAGCCTTAGCTCGAATGTGACTTCCTATTAAGAAAATTGTAGTGCAATCTATAGTTGCGTGCAATGCATGACATCTACAGGCGGTTATGAATTCATTTTAAGGATAAGCGTTTTATCAATATTTTGAATTACATGTGAATGTTATCTAAATATGCTTGAATGCAGGGAAAAATTTAGGGGCTAAATTTCACTCACAATCTAAGTTTGCATGTTTTTTTCCAAAAAAAGGATTCATCAATTTCCATTTTAAAAAAATGATTAGCCCAAATTCTATAAGATAAAATTATTTTTTTAAATTTGTCAAAAGTTTACATAACTATATAAAATCCTCAGGAATTTGAAAGCTTTTACAAACATACTGTGAGACATATTACAGTTTGCACACTAAGGACAAGCAATAATATCCAAGTTTCTATACTTTAAAATATATTTTCATCCTTAAAATCTTTCATGCTTGAATGTTGTGGTTAATTCATGAATAATATATATATATATTATATATATATATATATAATATATATATATTATATATATATATATAATATATATATATATATATATTGTCATTGTATGTTTAGATTTAAGTAAATGCAACTAATCTAAACATGCAACAACATTTGAACCTAAAGATCATGAATTAATCACAATATTCAAGAATTGAAAGTTTTAATTGTTGTTCATATTCCACATTTTTAATTGGTATTAGGGGTTGGTTTTGGTAGTAGCATGACTTGGATAGAGATCTAGGTATGTTATACCATGAAAGAGAACAACTATTTTTTCATAAATGGAATGGAGATGAAGAGATATGGTGGAAAGTGTTATATATGGAGGGGATATGGAACACTACCCAAACAATTCACCTAGTAACACAACTTGACCATGAGAGATGACATACTTCTATGAGAATATTATGTTCCATGTACAGTATGATAACACAAATAAATAAGCTAGAATATTATGAAGTGTTGTTAGGTCCCTCTTTAGTAAGTACCATTATCACCACTCACTAAAATCCATAACACCATCCAATAGACATATGTGTACATAAAATAGTGATAAGAAAAAAATTGCATTTTCCATACAAGATGAGGAGGATAGGACCTTTGCTCAACACAATTCTTTTGTAGAGAGCATGGGTGGGATGTTTGGATGAGTGCAAAATAAGTGTGGGTTTCTATACTTTAAAATATATTTTCATCCTTAAAACCTTTCAAGCTTGAATGTTGTGGTTAATTCACGCTATGTGTGTGTGTGTGTGTGTGTGTGTGTGTCTGTGTGTGTGTCTGTGTGTGTGTGTCTCTGTGTGTGTGTGTGTGTGTGTGTGTGTGTGTGTGGTGTGTGTGTGTGTGTGTGTCTGTGTGTGTGTGTGTGTGTGTGTGTGTGTGTGTGTGTGTGTGTGTGTGTGTAAATTCAATTAATCTAAACATACAACAAAATTTAAACCTGAAGAGCTTGAATTAATCACAATATTCAATTATTGAAGTTTTAATGTTGTTCATATTCCACATTTTTAATTGGTATTAGAGGTTGGATAGAGATCTAGGTATGATATAGCATGAAAGAGAACAACTATTTTTTCATATATAGAATGGAGATGAAGAGATATGGTGGAAAGTGTTATATATGGAGGGGATATGGAACACTACCCAAACAAGTCACCTAGTAACACAACTTGACCATGAGAGATGGCATACTTCTATGAGAATATTATGTTCCATGTACAGTATGATAACACAAATAAATAAGCTATAATGTTATGAAGTGTTGTTAGGTCCCGTTTTAGTAAGTACCACTATCACCACTCACTAAAATCCATAACACCATCCAATATACACATGTGTACATCAAATAGTGATAAGAAAAACATTGCATTTTCCATCTAAGATGAGGAGGATATGACCTTTTATCAACACAATTCTTTTGTAGAGAGCATGGGTGGGATGTTTGGATGAGTGAAAATTAAGTGTGAACAAATGATCTTCATCAAGTGTAGCAACATACACCCTTGGAGGTGCATCTTCAAGTAGCTACCCATTAGGGAGTAATACTATCCATTTCATATTGGACACGCCAAGCAAGTTATCAACAGAAACATCAAGGAAGCTATCCATTTCATCTTAGACATGCTAAGCTATCCATTTGATCAAGCTCTTTCATAAGTTTGTTATGTGATGTTAGATTTACATAAGATTACTAATATAGAAATGCCACTACCATGGATTGCACATATGAGAGAAACAAATTTGTATTAGCTTCTATAGAAATAGAAGTGAAAAATTATACTCACACACACACACACACACACACACACACACACACACAGAGACACACACACACAGACACACACACAGACACACACACAGACACACACACACACACACACACACACACATAGCGTGAATTAACCACAACATTCAAGCTTGAAAGGTTTTAAGGATGAAAATATATTTTAAAGTATAGAAACCCACACTTATTTTGCACTCATCCAAACATCCCACCCATGCTCTCTACAAAAGAATTGTGTTGAGCAAAGGTCCTATCCTCCTCATCTTGTATGGAAAATGCAATTTTTTTCTTATCACTATTTTATGTACACATATGTCTATTGGATGGTGTTATGGATTTTAGTGAGTGGTGATAATGGTACTTACTAAAGAGGGACCTAACAACACTTCATAATATTCTAGCTTATTTATTTGTGTTATCATACTGTACATGGAACATAATATTCTCATAGAAGTATGTCATCTCTCATGGTCAAGTTGTGTTACTAGGTGAATTGTTTGGGTAGTGTTCCATATCCCCACACAAAAATAAGAATTTCAAGTCTAATATATAGCATTAATGCTTAGTACCTACCTCTTATGCAAAAACTAATTGATAGCAGAAGTATAAAAATTCCCCTCATGCCCATGCATAAAGATCTTAAACTTTCTTAATTAATAAAACTTATGATTTGCAAGATTCAATTTTGTAAGTGACATTATAATATTTTTGAATATAGGTTTCTACTTTAGAGTATTAAAATAAAATTTCAAAACATTAAAACAAATAAAATTGTTAAAGTTTTTTAGGGAGATTTTTATAGTTGAATTCACAAAGTTAAGAGTCAATAAGTGTTTAGTTAAAACAATGAAATTTCTATTTTGCATTAAAATCATTTATAGCAAAAATTTACACAACAAATAGCATCAATTCACTTTTGTTTGTTGTCTATATTCTTAAATAACTAATGCATCTACAAATGCTTATAAGTATTTACCTTGCATTGTTTGACAACTTGATAATTCAATGCCTTCTATGACTCCTACACAAGTTGCCTATAAAATCAAGCTAGCTATTAAAGGTACGTAAAAATGTTTGAAATAAAATATTTAATATCCTAAAATCAAGCTAGCTATTAAAGGTAGCTTAAAATGCTTTAAATAAAAACATTATATAATATTAAAGGAACACATAATTAATTATGAAAATTCATGTTGACTTAACGACATACTAAAGAGCTATAAAGTTTTATAATGGAGGGGACGTTGTTTTTTCTTATCAATACATTATATTATTTTGAAATATGTTGTTAGTAAAGGAATAGTTAAGTTTTAGGTATTTTATATTTTATGAAAAAAATAGAAAAATATTTATAAATATTGGGAGACTTTAAGTTATTAATAGATTATATAGGCAATAAATATCAAATTGAGACTATAATATCAATTCCAATTAGAAATCAATTTATGAAGGTATAAACCAATTTCGATAATTTTTTTCATCCAAGGAGAATTTGTGTCCGAACAGAAGAGTTAGGTAAATAACCTAATACGATTTATTACAAACTTCATATGGTTTATTAACGAATGAATTTTTCAATGACTATTAAATAAAATTTCCCCCTTAATTTAAAACATGGTTACCTTAGGAAGTTTGAAAGGGAATCTAATTCATGATTGATTAAGGCATGACTAAAGATACTGTAAAAATGGTGTATTTACCAATGAGTGTGAAGTTGTGGACACAAAAGCATATATTTAAGATTGAATGTTAGTTTACATAAGTATTCATATAAGATGCATACAGTTTCTTTCACCACAGGGTTCAATTTGGGATAGATGATACCAACAAAATATAAAAAGTTTTCAAGGTAACTATTAATATCTTATAACAATAAGCATTAGTGGAACAACTATGTGGCACAATCTAGGATAATAATAATCACTTTAGATAATAAATAAGGTGCACTAAAGTGTACTAAGGGAGAGAAAATAAAAGAGATTAAAATTTATACGAATAAGGATGAGGATCATGAATAAATAGTTGGTACTTAGTTAAATGTAAAGAAAAGTTGAGTTCTACATCATTGATTAAATGACAATGAAAAAAACCATGCTTGATCCTAATAAGAGTTATGTTATTTAAGTATAAGAACATGGGTAGAATTTCTACAAAATGAGAATATAAAATAAATAGTAATAAAATGGACTAGACACAAACCATTTATGAGAAAAGATTGAATATGTGATCATAAGTTCATTAGTGAATTCATGACCTTTTCAAGGTGACATTAATGAAAGGAAATACTACAAATGAAACGAAATAAAGCAAGCTAATTGAATTAAGTAAAAATACTAGAGGATAAATAAATTGATTACGAATATGTGATGCAACAATCAATCTACAATGTTGTGTGGATTTGACTTGACAATGATAGTAAATGGTTAGCAACAAGAAAAGAAGAAAGTCATAGCAAGGGATGTTAGACATAAATTATCCGGTCCATTATGTACTTCACCCTTCACCCTTCTCACTTCATAACCGGACTTCGAGGTAGTACTTGTGCCAAAAAACTATTGTTGGGTGGTGAATAGCTTTGATTCAAACAATTACTATAGATATTCTTGAATAAGCTAAGTTTCCTTACCATTTACTTTTTCATTTTGGTCCTGATATTTTATTTCCTTACATTATTTAGAATTCATGTACATACAATGGCTATTTAATTTCCATTCCTATGGAAATTTTATTTGTTCAAGATAATTCTATATATATTATGTAAGGAATTATTTCAAAAGGAAATTAAGCGCATTACATGCATATTTTAATATTGGGTTCTCCATGTGATATGGTCGTGATGAAGGTATTTATGAAACTAGCATACCTCATAAAGAAGGTTGAGAAAAATGTTGTTTTGCACCAAAGGTGTTGTGTTTGTTGAGTTAACAATAATTTTTTAAAGAATGTTAAAGCTAAAAAAAAAACAATATTAATAATGTCCACACCATTCTTAGTGGAAAGTGGAAGAAATTTCTACCAAAGTCTAGTCAATTTATTAGATGTTAGGAATAGTAACACCCACTTCAGGTTTACAACAAAACTAAATAACACCACAACGTATCTATATTCATTCCATGAACAAGTATTTTAGTTGAATATTTGATAAATCATGTTTTTGGGGTGATAAACACACGATTGAAATCACATTAAGTCGTGCATTACATTTTCGCCAAAAGGTTACCAATGTAGTGTTAAAATACTTAGGGGAGACAATGTTAAGTTTAAAACCAAAAAAAAAGAAAAAACTAGTTATTCAAGATGGATGGAATGAAAATTTATGACAATCCATTCAAATTGTTGGTATTTATTATTGCGACAAGATCCAAAGGATGCCAATTATTATAACCATCGACGAAAATTATTGATTAACTATGAAAATGATTTATGGAATGCAAATGAAAATTGTAAAACCCAAAATTAAATATTAAGAAAGAAAAATCACAAACTCTTACAATCATGTAAGTTCATGAATATTGTTTTCATGATTGTTCACATCTTAGTCTCTAATTACAATCCACTTTACAATCATTACAAAGGGTATTCTTTAATATTATTAAAATTGCTTTACTTGGTTTTTAATTGTGATTCATTGAGTCTCTAAATGTGCTCTTCATAATATTACAAGTCTATGGATAGGATTTCTCACTTTTAATGTTCAATTGTGCTTCACTCCTTAGTATCTAGTTGTGTTTTTCATATAGTGTTTACTTACTAGAGCTTAAGAAAAAACTCAAGCCCTTAAATTAGTGATAATTTAAAAAGTGTCATTCTAATATGCAAATGTGTAAATAGATACAATTGTGATACTCTCATTCAAGCTAGCTCTACTTTTCAAGATTCCTATATCAAAGAGTTAGCATAATAGTTTACATATATAATAATTCTCGAACAATCATTGTCTCATTTGGTGAATGGAGGCTACAAGAATAAAACATTTAGGTAAAAAATACATGAGGTCTTTGAATATAAGAACTGAAAGACCCAGTGATAAATAAAAAAATTCCCATCACATAGCATAAATTCTCTATAATACCATACAACGTACTCATAAGATATAGTGGGACAAGTACATCCCAGGATTTGCTACTTGGGAGGATGCAGCGAATGATACATTGCAACTACTTGTCACTTTTTGACCATTTGTGATGCCAATTTTGACCTAGATAGCTACCTACATTGAGGTCCTAGTTGTATTTTCATGTTGTTTAATTTATGAAAGCTATGTAATATCGATAACTTTCAGTTGAACTTATGAACTTACTTAAATAGAACACTTGATATATTATGTTTTGTTGATTTAAATATTTGATGTATGACTATTCCGATGTATGATTTAACTGCTTTATGGCTTACTTGGTTATGATTTATCTAGTGAATGACTTATCAAAGTTATGCTTTATTTGATGTAAGATTTATTTCCAGCATGTTGATGTTTATTGAAAAAAATATTGGTACATGGATACCAAAAAATAGATGATATGATCAATCGATTATATAATATATAAATATAATTATATATAAAACTTAATAAATAATATATATATATTATATATATATATATATATATATATATAGAGAGAGAGAGAGAGAGAGAGAGAGAGAGAGAGAGAGAGAGATTGTTGTTTTTGTTGTTATTTGCATGGATGAGAACTAACCTGCAGACTGGAAAGGATTATGTGATAAACAAGATCCATGTTATTGATTGGGGGATGTTGAGATATCCAATGAGGAATGGTATGATTTACATTATTCTTATACATTTCATATCCACTTTATATGCACTATTATGACATGGGTGAGGTGAAAATGGCAGATGACATGACTGTCTGACTAGATTATTCGGCGATAAGTATCCAACCAACGTCGTTGTGTGGTCTATATTATGGTGTTGATCCTAGTTTTTGGGAGGGTCAAGGAATTTCCCACCATGTAACGTCGAAGCCTAGAATCGTGGGAGGGAAGTGATGGACACACTCCCCTAGAAATGTGATGACGATTGCCAATTTCCTGTTGGGGAAGTTAGGTCGATATAGTCATTGCTTCTGCAATATTGGTTTTATCAGTGGTTGTATGGGAGCATAAGTGGGTTAAGGAGGTTAGGAGGTTGTAATTTAGTTGGAGACTCTTGATGAGAAGTGGTATCATTGCTTGACTTACTTAATTTGACTACTATATATCTCTCTATTTTTTATGCATTATTGTCAAACTTCCTTTGAACTCCTTCCGTTCTTTTCACTCTAACTTCAGGACAATTTTTTTTGGAGGGGTGTATGTAATGCCATACTTGATCATATCATGGTAATTTTGATTAGTGTTTAATTAACCTCAAAATATTGACTTATAATTATTAAGTAATATTGGTATATACCTACACTTGTGAATTTGTAATTTTATTTTACTGATATGACTTTTATTATTGTTATTATTCAATTCCCAAGGTGTTTTCTCAAATTTGCTTTTGGATAAGATATGGTTTTCTCCAATTTATTTCTAAATTAAATATCTATATCCATATTCCCAAGGTGTCTTCTCAAATCTACTTTTGCATAAGATATGGTATTCTCCAATTTATTTCTAATCAAATATCTATATTTTTATTCCGAATATGTCTTCTGAAATCTACTTTTGGATAAGATATGGTCTTCTCCAATTTATTTCTAGATTAAATATCCATATTTCTATTCCCAAAGTGTATTCTCAAATCTACTTTTGGATAAGATATGGTAAAGAAAGTCAATGATATTAAATTAAAAGGATAACGGGGTAGTCATGTCATTAATGGTAAGTGGTTGAGATGGATGAGAGGAAAAGACATAAATGGAATGAGGATGAGAGGAGAAGGGGGAGATCCTTGGTTTTTGTTTTGGCATTAAAGGATTTTTATTTTGGGAGGAATGTAGAGAAGAAGAAGGGAGAGAACGGAGAAAAAAATGAGAGAACTCAAACTTGGATCTATAGGAGAGTGTTGGCTTTAAGTTGAACACATTACAACTGGTTGGACTTGGTCTCATAGAGGTATGGAACCTGTGGAGGTTCCCTAGGCTAGAAAATCATTCCTGGTTGGCTAGGAGGTAAATTTGGTCAGGTAGTTAGGAGAAACATCCCAACATATTTAGGAGCATCCCAACAAAGCCACTGGAATAATCATTCTTCCATTTGTTGTTTTATTTATGTAAATTGTTGTAAAAGATATTTCTTACGTGTTTCATATGTTGTTGACCAAATTCTTCTTGTATGTTTTTATCAAGTAAATGTAAAGTTATAAACATGTTATTTTCCTTCTTATTGTGATTTCATTAAATAAATTTAGTTTTAGTTAGAGGACCTTAGGTTGGATCCTCATGGTTTCCTTGATGCATGGAAGTCTTGGTGGGACTCATCAAATGATGAAGCTCTTAGAAACATTCCACCCCTCATCCACTAGGGGGTATGGCTAGCTGCAAATTAAGCCACTTTCGGGGCTATTTCATTTGCACCATATCTCATATTTGCTAAAATCATAGCAATATATGATCTCTTACCAACTAAATACCCTCATCATGTTTTGTGCATCAACTCTAAAGAAGTGTTTAATCAACAAATCCCATGGTCCTATTTTGATGGACCATCCAATGAATATGGTTCATGTGTGGGTGGTATTCTTCTTTTCTTCAATGATTAACACTTCTTAAAATCAAAGATTGGTTTGGGCAGGGGATTCAAAAATCATGTAGAACTTCTCTTTCTCAAACTTCTACTCTATTGGGCTCTGGAAAAAATTGTCATTCTCTTCAAGCTAATTGTGACTCCTTGAATATTTACACCGAAGGTGTTCCTATGATGGCTTTGGTTGGGAATATTTTACCAATAAGATCTGTGTATTTTCTTGCTCCTACCTCTAGATAAAAAAATTGACACGTGGCACTCTAACCGTCATGGAATTAGCGGAAGTGTGTTGTGTTTTAAAGTTTTCTAAATCATATCCTAAATGAAACACGATGACACTAATCTCAAAATTTTGGGATATTTTGATTTTCATTGGCTTTTAAACTGATTTCTCATAAAATAAAGTTTTATTAGGTTTTGAAAAATAAATCTATAACAATATTAGAATTATATATATATATATATATTATATATCCCCAAGAAAAATCGTAATTTTATTCATAATGAGAAAAATTACATGTTGTAGATGCCAAAGAGAATATGCATAATAATCAGGTCCTGATTTCTTATGATATATAAAATATTTATCTATTCTTTTCTACCTTTCTTTTTTTCCACTTTTCGCTAATGACTAGTGCTGGGTGTGGATGTTACAATAGACATATGATTCTCTTTGTATTTGTTGGAAATTCTTTGTCAGAATCAGATCGTTCTGATCCATGTATTTGTTTGTTTCCAATTACTTCTTTTCCAGGAGTGTGTTGCTCATTCTACTGTAGTGGGTTGGTGGGTCTGAGAATGATCCAAGATATTTTTCTTATAAATGTATTAAAGAATTACATGGATAAATTACAACTTAACCATAGAAATTTATTGTGCACATGAAATAAAAGGAGAAACACATAAAAGCATGAAAATAAGACAACAGACTTGGTAATGAAGTTCGTCCAATTTGGACTACGTCTCCAGGCCCTCCTCGATCGATGGGGAGTCTTCATTCATTAAGTGGCATGAGAAAGAAGAAGTATAATCAACATTTACAAAAGGAGTCCTATACCTCCAATCTGGAAAATGGTTGAAAAATGGAGAGCTTTGTTGTAGAAACTGACACCACCATTGAGTTCATGTTGTCGATAGGTGTAAAATCGATATAAAACTTGCCCAATTCTGACACTGGACCAAACCTGTACCTCTGGAAAACTATGCTCAAGCAAGGTTCTACCCCCTACCATAGGCCCGCTCAAGTTTCCACCTCCTTTGTCTCGAAATCAGTGTCACGTGCTACCTACTACGACACACTTTCAAAATGAATTTAAATATTATTTCGTGGGCAGATGTCCCAAGGAGGACTGTTGGCAGATTGGTTAAAGTAAGCAGATGGTTGAGGAGGGGTCAGAGGATCAAATCCTGCCCCTCCCTTTTTTGGTTATATACTTGTTAAATAAGGTGTGACGGGAGGTGGGTCCATCGGTTTGGTGGCTCTCTCCTCCAACCTTCTGTCGGTCGTTATGATGCAGAGATGGTTTTGAGGGGGCGATGGGGTTGGGTGCTCGCCCCCCAACATTATTTATAGCTACAGTTATGGTGGGTATCGAGGGAGGTGGGGTCATGGCCACATGCCCCATATATTTATTATGTTTATATGGTGGTTCCCAGGGGCAGTGGGGTCATGGCCGCCTACCCCTCATTTTTTATATATTTTTTTTGTTTTAAAATGTATATCTTGAGTCACAGTTCCACCAGTGGCGATGAGGGTCATGGCTTGCTACCAATTTCTTTGATGTTTTTACATAACTTTGTTAGCCATTTTCTAGAACTTTAGGGATATTGGATGAACTAAGCGTCCCATAAATTTTCCAGGAAAACTGGCATGAATCCGTTGCTCGATTTCTGCCAAATTTCACCCTCCTTAAGCTTGTGACATCTACAAGTAAACCTGAAACTTTTACTGCTTCTATCATTCTCATACAGACTCAGATTGGAGTATTGTTCACACAGTTGGAATCAGAGTGACAAGTACTTTGATTTGGTGTCAAGTTTATCATCTTTCTTCCACTTTGAATTTTGAGCCTTTTTCATGCCATTGGTGTCTAGAGATCCACCTGGATCAATCCTCCCCATTAAGAGCTTTTGGACCACCAAAATCATTAACACCATTCAACATACGACCTGTGTCCTTGCCAAATCTCACTTTCAATCATCTTCATGCAAAATTGATACATCTTCTGAACTCATATATAACCACTCATAACTCAACAATCCCTCACTTGCCAAGAGTTTATAGCACACACTCTTTGGTGAAGGATTACACAATAATAATCAATACCTCAACTACTCATAAGAATGCCTAAAAACATCATCATTGCATTTTTAAGTGATGGAAACACATCATCACCTCTATATTTACTTGTAATGCATGATTTGCACATCGAGGCCATACAAACTACTATATTAAAAAAAATGTCCTTTCCTTAATAAAGTGAACCACCATGAATGTGTTTGAGCATTGTCACTGGTTGGCTTCTTTATTGTTGCTTTCTAGCTGTGGAGAATTTGGAACTTGCTTTCCTGATGTCCCTCTTCATTGTAGCGACTACAAGGATTTTTCTTTCTCCAAATATTTTGGGTCTTCTTGAAGTGCTTCCCTTTGGTGTTGCTCAGATAAGGGTTCATGGAGTCCTTACTATCACTGGAATAAGATGAGGAAGTCTTGCCATCTGTCATTGATCGGGAACTAGCTACTTTGGAGCTTTCCCCAACAACCTTCTTGACATAGTCGAGTCCTTCATGATGAGGCATTTCCTCTACTTTGATCGGGTGCCCTAGCCATTAATGCTAAGGCCCTTTCCCTGATATCCCATCTTCCTCAATAGTTTTTCCCCAATACCTATAGTATACTGTTCAAAAGAAGAAAAATCATCATCAGGAAAAGTACATGGAATCGAAGAACTATTTTTTACCTCAAGGGGGTTAGGCTACAATCTTCCCAAGGCCTCGTTCTTAGCTTGTAACTGGTGTAGAAATCTTTGTTTATCCTCCTCTACTTCCTGTAGGAGCCTCCTTAGCTTATCATTTTTTGCTTGAAGGTTTTGGTTGGTCTCCTCAAGTTTCTGGAGCCCTACCAAATTGGGTGCCCTTTCCATCTTTGGTACATTGTCTATTGAAATTTTTGCTTCATCAGCTAAATCATAACCCATATCGATGGGTTCATCTATTGCTATTCCAAGAGCCGCAATCCTCCTTTCATCACAGGAATCTGATCCAAAGTCAATGGATCTACCTTGTGCAAAACCCATGGTCGTGACCTTCTCGTCTTCTTTTGACTCAGATGTTTGATCATGTTGCATGGTGGTGATGGTTTACTTCTTCTCCTTTCTATCATTTCTCTTGGGTCTCAACTCAAGGTGAAGTTTCCAACAATTATCCTCATCGTGTCCCTCTTTATCACGATGTGTACAAGAGGGTTTTGTCCCTGTCCTCTTGGTTGTTGCGTCTCTTTTTTGGTGATTGTTTTGCACGTGTATCCCACTGCTTTCAAGATGCATGGCTTTCACACCGGCCTCATCAATATTAGTAGGTTCAAATAATAATAATGAATTCCTTAGGTAACTATGTAAAGAACCGATAGACTTAGTTACAATCTCTAGTGAATCTAAGGAAATGCTCAAATTCAATGCTTGTCTTCTAAATTCTTCAGTAAATTTTTGTACATTTAAACATTTTCTTTGCCTTAGGTGTTTCCATTCCATTAATTCCTTTTGTCTATAGCCCAAGGGGTAAAATTGTTTTTTCAGTGCAAACACAAAATATGACCATGAGGAGAGAAGGTTACCCAGATTCGTGTTGCCCTACAATTTGCTATCCCACCAAACGAGATCAGTGCCACTCAGTCGAAGGGATGCTAGCTAGATCTTTGCCTCATCCTCTTTGATCTATTGAATTTTGCAGTAGACTTCAATCTGCCTAATCCAATTGTTAAGCTTTTCGGTATTACTTTCACCATTATACTTGGGAAGATAAAATTTGACATCTAATTTAAGGAAAGGTTTCTTAGATGCATTCCTTGAATTGCTATGATGATGGTGAGAATAAGAAGAGGAACTTTCACTCGTGGAAGGAGAAGGAGGGGGTTATTCTTCACCATTTGTATGCATCGAACCTTGTTCTTCGGTCTTTCTCTCTTCTACTTTCTCCAGCCTTGAAAGCAACAGATTGACCTTTTCTTCCATTGTATTGAAAGTTTTGCAGTAATTTTGCTCCTTTTAATAACGAGCCTCATCATATGCCATGTTTCTCCTTCAATGTGCACACCCCGCCTCGGGATAGAAAGACTTTAGTTTCCCTTCACCTCTTCGGATCATGTTTCTTGTTAGCATACAAACATGCAATTCACATCTACAAATACCTACTCTAATACCACTTGATCCAAGATATTTTGCTTATAAGTATTAAAGAATTAAATGAATAAATTGTAGCTTAACAATAGAAATGTAATGTTCACATGAAAGAAGAGGAGAAACACATAAAAGCATGAAAACAAGACAAGAGACTTGATAATGAAGTTTGTCCAATTTGGACTATGCCTCTAAGCCCTATTCGATTAATGGGGAGGCCTTCATTCATTAAGTGGCATGAGAAAGAAGAAGTACAATCAACATTTACAAAAGGAGTATTATACCTCCAATCTAGAAAATGGTCATAAAATGGAGAGCTCTGTTGCAGAAACTCACATCACCATTGAGTTCCTACCACCGAGGGGTGAAAAATCAATATAAAACTTTCCCAATTCTGACACTAGACAAAAACTGCCCCTCTGGAAAATTATGCTCAGGCAAGGTTCAACCTCCTCTATCTCAAAACCAATGTCACGCTCTGCCTTCCTGGATGCACTTTGCAAATGAATTTAAATATCATTTCATGGGTGGATGTTCCAAGGAGGATCGTTGGCAGATTGGTTAAAGTAGGTGGATGGTTGAGGAGGTGTTAGGGGATCAAATCCTGCCCCTACCTTTTTTGGTTATATGCTTGTTAAATAAGGTGTGATGGGAGGCGGGTCCACTGATTTAGTGGCTCGCTCCCCCAACCTTCTGCCGACTGTTATGATGTGGAGATGGTTTGGAGGGGGTAGCGGGGTTGGCTACCCGACCCCAACATTATTTATGGCTATGGTTATGGTGGCTATTGGGGGCAAAGGGGTCATGGCCACCGCTCCTCATTTTTTGTATATTTGTTTTTGTTTTAAAATGTACATCTTGAGTCACAGTTCCACCAGGGGCAACAGGGGTCATGGCCTGCCGCCCAATATTTTTATTTTGTTACATAACTTTATTAGCCATTTTCTAGAACCTTAGGGATATTGGATGAATTAAGCGTCCTACAAATTTTCCCGGAAAACTGGCTGGATTTTGCTGTCGGATTTCTGCCAAATTGTGCTCTCCTTAATCCTGCCACATGTGCAAGTAAACCTAAAACTTTGACTACTTATATCTTTCTCATACGGACTCAAATTGGAGTATTGTTCATGATGTTGGAATCAGGGCAATAAGCACTTTGGTCTAGTGTCAAGTCTATCATCTTTCTGCCACTTTGAATTTTGAGCCCTTTTCATGCCATTGGTGTTTGGAGATCCACCTGGACCACAGAATTAATGTGGAACTGTGCTCAGTCTCATCCTTCTGTGATATGTTCTCGATGATCTGTTCATTATTGTCTGCAACATTGTTTGGTATTTCTTCTTCATTTTTTTTTCTTCCTGGGGATCAGTGCATTGCCAACCTTTTGGCTTTTGGGATTGTTTCCTATTTCTTTTGGGGCCCTTTTTAGCTGGTGGGCATGCACTTTGAAGGTTTGTAGACATGCACAACAACAAAATGTTGTATTTTCATAATCTAGTGGTTGAGTCCAATGTATATTGTTTTGAAATAACACAATGCAATCAGGTAAGCTTTGACTAATATATATTTTAATGAAGATTCTAGCAAAAGTAAAAATTCCTCTTGAAACTTTGTTTGCATCAATCATAAGAAATTTTCCCAGGGAATTCGCAGTTCCTTCTAATACTTTGTGGTGGCAGAAATGTAGAGGTAGATTGTGTATCCTAACCCATACATGAATTTTAGATACCACCATAGTGGTGGCATTAAAACTTGGGAACCAAGGTATCATGAAGAGTCCTGCATTACCCCAGAAACACGGTCCCTCATTTAGGGCATAATCCTTATCTTTTATTGTTTCAAATCTGACAATAAAAAAACCTTTGGAGCATAAATGAGTATCACAATCTGATTTCCATGTAGAGAATGTCCATTGATGTAGAGTGTCTGATTTAGGCCAAAAAATGTTAAAGCTACATATGACTACTTTGGTATGGAAATCTGCATAGTGTTCATTTACCTAAGGCAAAGAGACTGACAAGGCTGGTATCTCATATTTTTTCTCAATGGTATAGGGTCCAGGTAGTTCTGGATATGGTGCTAGTTTGGTTTGGGATTCATCCTTCCCTTTGACTACATCTCTAAATGATCCAGTACCCTTTGAGCTGGTCCTGGAGCATCCACCTCTCAATCTCATATTGAGGATGATGGTCGAATTTGTGACAATGTCATAGTCTTGGAGCATGAAGTTCTCCTGTAGTATTTTCCCTACGTAAATCAAGCTTTGCATACTTACTTATATACCCATTTGTTTTTGTAGCTCACACTTTAAGTCGTTTATCCTCCTCCCATTCCATATATACTTGCAGATAGTCTTCCCTTGCAGTGTTATGATAAAGATTTGGATTAGAACCAAATCTATAGTGAGTGTTCCTATTTGGAAGGCTTCTATCGATCATCTCTCAAGCCTGTCATGGCCAAATTAGTGAATCCACCCACTGTGAAGGAAGAATAATATGTACTGGTGAGAAAAAAAGCACACTCCCCAGAGCCTTCACTTTTCCTATGTCATAAGTTGTGAGTGCCTCTGACCTCTCTTTGTCGTAGTCCTTCATTGTTTCCATCTAGTCAGCACACTGTGGAACTATTCGAAACTAGAAAGAGAAAGCCAAATTTGTCCATAACGGGGGTCGATCTGCTACAAAAATCTCTAGATCGGAGAGATCTGATCGAACCAGAGGCTGATCAATTATTTGGAGCACCAGATTTGGGAGCTAGTCACTTGTCCACAAGGAATTTATCAAATCTGTCTAATGCGAGTGTTGATCTATTACTATGGACTTGACATCTTTAATAGAGTGAGGTAGATCTGGAACAAAATTCCCCAAATATGTTAGAATGTGTCTTTGCATAAATATACCGATCTTCTCAGACCCTCGACTTGTTTCCAGCATGTCCTAAACCTTCCAAGAGGGCCCTCCTTTGTGATTTACATTGGAGACAACATATCAATAGATGGCGTAGCCAAATCGTGAACAAGCTTCTAGATCTATCTAGTGCAGGGGCCAATCTACCTTTCGAATTTCTAGATCTAATAGATCCTAGCATGATCTATGAAAAAGTCTTCGATCCAGGAAATAAGTGATCATCACTAGCCAATGGAGTCATTCATCCTCTCGGATATCATACACTGGTTCTTGAGGAAATCGATAGAGAAATTGTCTGGTAGAGTCCACATAGGTTTCTTCAGATCTTTTATGGATGCATCAAACTCCCGTTTTGTGTTCTCTAGTGCTGCCAAGATCACTAGGTTGGGTAGCAATGTTGGCGCGGAATGCACCTTCAGAAATCTTCGCCAGTGTTTCCTTCCTCAGGGTGCTCTCCAATAATTTATAATTTTTATATTTAAATGTTTAAAACTAAATTATAATAAAAATATTTATTATAAAAAATTTAATATAATTATAAATATATAGTATTTTGAATGTGGCACGCAACATCATGGAATTTTGGGAAGTGTTAATTTTCTAAATCCCACCTAATGAAAAAAGAAAGAATCTATCCTAAACCTGAGATGTTTTGAATTTTTCATCGGTTTCAAGTTTTAATAATAAATAAGTTTATTGAGTTTATAAAATAAATCCATAAAAATATTAAAAAAACATATTTTTTAATGTGAATATATTAAGTATCAATAAATAAAAATTTAGTATTTATTATAAAAAATTTTAAATAATTATCAATATATAAGTATTTTTTATTCTTTTATTAGAGATACTATATTATGATATCATAAAAGAGGTAACAGAAAAATTTAGCAACATTGAATAACAACACAAAGATGTGATGGAGCTTTAGCTAGAGCGTAAGGAATTATTTCATTCTTGTAGATTAATCATGGAGTAATGTCACTTTTATGTTGCCTTCTTTTAATCAATCTGATGGATTGGATGCATCTTTAATCTAGCGAATCATTGACCAAAATCAATGCCATTGGTGTTGCTTTTACCCCAAATGGAAAATTATGGGGACTTAGAGGGTGATTTG
The DNA here is from genome assembly GCA_000404065.3 of Pinus taeda. Taxonomy (NCBI): domain Eukaryota; kingdom Viridiplantae; phylum Streptophyta; class Pinopsida; order Pinales; family Pinaceae; genus Pinus; species Pinus taeda. The sequence goes on from APFE031363601.1 coordinate 60,481, forward strand.
AAGCATTCAAGGATTGATAGTTTCATTCACAAAACCAAGTTTGAGATAACAGTTGGTGTGCTTGGGATTTCACAAGCATGACCTAGAAATTGGTTAGTGAATTCAAGATTGTCTACTTTAGAAGATAACTCCTATTCCAAAAAATATTATGTAATTTCACTCACCATAGGTGAGATGTGCTACCCATTTCTCTTAAATTTCTTTTTTTCTTCTAAAAGGACTTTTATATTATCATGGTTCCTATATCTACAAAACTTAGAACCTAGAAGTTCAAAGCTAGTATGGAAACGAACTTAACGAGAAAATGCTTAAGGAAATTAGATTGTTTTCTTGGAAGAGTGTCTCTCTTTCTACCTCTGGAAGAGTGTCACTCTACTCCAGTTCCACCTCCTTTGTTTCCATTCCCATTCCTCTTTCTCTGACGCCAGATTATACCAAAGGAACTAACAATGACGTCTTTCTGAATAGAAAAGATGCCTTCTTCAATCCTAATAGCAGTCTAATTCTCTTCAACTAAAGTGTAAGCAAATATTTAATTCTTGTAGATTAATCATGGAGTAATGCAGCTGTTAAGTCGCCTTCTTTTAATCAATTTGATTGATTAGATGTGCCTATAATCTATCAAAGCTTTGGCCAAAATCAATGGCATTGGTGTTGCTTTTACCCCAAAATGGAAAATTATGGGGACTTCGATGGTGATTTGAAGCATTCAAGAATTGATAGTTTTATTCATAAGCCCAAGCCTTAGATCACATACGGTGTGCTTGGGATTTCATACGCACGACCTAGAAATTCATTAGTGAATTCAAGGTTGTCTACTTTAGAAGATAGCTTCTATTCCAAAAAAGAATTATGTAATTGCAGTCACCAAAGGTGAGATGTGTTACCCATTTCACTTAAATTTCTTTTTTTTCTTCTAAAAGGACTTTTATATTACCATGGTTCCCATATTTACAAAACTTAGAACCTAGAAGTTCAAAACTAGCATAGAAATGAACTTAACGAGAAAATGATTAACGAAACTAGATTGTTTTTCCTGGAAGAGTGTCTCTCTTTCTACCTCTGGAAGAGCATCACTCTACTCCAGTTCCACATCCTCTATTGCTTTTCCCATTCCTCTTGCTCTGATATTGGACTATACTGAAGGAACTAACAATGATGTCTTTTTGAATATCGAAAATGCCTTCTTCAATCCTAATAGAAGCCTAATTATGCTCGTCAATTGTTAAAATCTAACAGGTGGAGTCCTCTTCAGAGATTTGTATGCTCCTTTCTAACGTCTCTCAATGGCTTTAGATATCTATGATCTACATATTCTCATCGAGAACTAATTTTGTTGCACTAAAAAACGATTAATAATGGTTGCATTGGACTGAGTGAGAAGATAATCTTCCCAAATCTTCTATTCCTATGGTGTACCTTTACACATTCAGGGGCAATTGCTAGCATAAATTGGTTTAATGCCTCATAAAGATGTCATAATCACACATTGATTTTGATATTTGAAGATATTTTACAGCTAAAACAAGCATTTGACTATATATCTTGTTGTCACATCTACAAATAAAGAATCATTTAAGCAATTATTTTGACTAAGGAGGGCACTAGACAACTTATGGACACTTGAATTCTTGGAGCATATAGATGGGACAATCCAGGAATATTAGCACTAGTCATTCACTAAAGCTTAATTTTTTTTCCATTAAACTCATCTCCACAATATAAATGTGTTTTCTCCTCTTGATGAACATGATCTATGTAAGCAAATATTTTTATTTATATGTTATGTTATGATAGTAGTCTACATAGAACAAAGGGACACAATATTGTATGATGATATCTTTGATTTTAGGTCTAATTGTTTTGAGCCAAATTTTGTCTTTCTCGTCTTTGGGACAATTGAATGGACTCATACTATATGTAACTTTTTATATTAAGAAAAATTTAAATTTTTTTAGGAAAAAAATTATAATTTAAAATAAAATTATAATTTATTTAATTTTATCTATTTTTTAATTGAGTGATGATTCAATTTATATTGCATGTTTCTACAAATTTTAAAAATATAAAAATCTCATCCTCACATCTAAAAAAATTCATTTCATATATTTAAAAATATTAATAAAATGAAATATTAATTAATTAATTAAAATAAGTTCTAAATATATGAATTTTACACATTAAAAATGTATAATATTTTATTTAATTTTTAATAAAATAATTTTAATTTGAAATAAAAATATAAATAAATAAATAAATTTAGTTCTATATTAAGTTGTTATCATGTTAGTTATGGAATAGTGGACAAATTTTGCTTTTATAAATGTTTCCTGGACATTGCATGTGCCTTGTCGTTGTAAAAATAATTGGTAGAATTAACAAATTTCTTTGTGTTTCAAGAATCGATCACAGAGATGCATTATACTTTTCCAGATAATTCCATGCCTCGCGTATTTCTTCGGACGGTATGAAAGAAGATGACACGTGTTAATGAGAGCGGAACCAATTAGAAAACAGGTAGTTTTTTTTTAGCATTTCATTTCCATCTATTTTGTGAGACTCACGCGTTGGAGATATGATGGAGAATCTGAATATTTTAAAGATAAAATAAATTATTTATTCTTTTAAAAAGTTATTTTAAATAAGAAGAATTCCAATTAAATTACATTAAAAAAAAAAAATCTCACAACATTTATTAATTTAAATTAAATTAATAGAAAATTGTGTTCAAATGAAATCTTATATATGATTTTTACATTTTAACCAAAATATATATATATATAGATATTTTTATTTATAAAAATGAAAATGAAAGTATAATTTTTCAAATTTGGAAAAGAAGATTAGCCTTTTCGTTTGAAAGCCATTGTAAAAGAGTTATAGGTTAAGTTAGATTTATGAGATATCATTTAGCCATTGACCATCTTGTTACTTTTGGGATAAAATTGATCTCTTCTATTGTATTGTTGACTTAACAAATTTTGACATCATTCTTTGAAGAAAGCTATGGAAAAGGTTAAAAGAGATAATGGTTATTGTCAAGTTGAGGATCGTTGTGACAAGGCTATACAAGAATGCTATTGCCAAGCTTAAAACAACTAAGAGTTGGTAGGATTAAATTAAATGCAACATTGGAGTCGAGCAAGGATGTCCCTTATCTCTTATGGTTTTTTTGGCATATACCTTGATAAGGTAAATGAGTCTTTAAAAGATGCAGGTTGTATTGACCCCATGCTCATTGGTATGGTCATAACTCTTCTCCTTAATTTGTTGATATTATTCCATTGGCAAGGACCCATTATGATCTTGGCAAGCAATTGAGCGTCCTCCAAGATGATTATGATTGTAAAAAATGACAAAACTATTGTCATGATAATTAAATATGAAAAGATCACTTGTGATACTTTGACTTCTGACAACAACTCCTTGGAGGAAGTTCCTTCATACAAATATATGGGAATTAACATCCATCATGAGGTCAATTGGAATTATATCATTGAGAAAAGCGTAAATGGAGGTTGAAAAGCTTATTATGGGCTTAAAAACAATTTTAAGTTCGTAGATCTTTGAATCTGGGATAAAAAGAAGTTCCTCTTTGAGACTCGTGTCACTCTTGTTGTTTTACATGGATGTGAATTTTTGGATTGCAATATATCCAAAGAGTTATGGAGGAAGATTGAACAAATCAAAAAAAAGTTTATAACCTACAACCTCAAGATTAAAAGAAGTACTCCCTACCCTATCCTCCTTATTGAAGCAAGTGTTTCCTCTATTGAAAGCATGGCTATGACTAGGTATCTTTTGTATAAGAAGAAGTTATACAACAAGGATGCCAAAAGGTTTCCCAAAATTGCTTCTAAATCTAGCCAAAAACCCCACCTTCAACTAAATCAAGGGTGGCTTTTGGATGCCTAGTCTTGGCTAGACTATGGGAAAATAAAGGAGGAGGTCACCTTGCAGAATTTGAATAATATTAAAAATATTTTTACTTCCAAATTTAAGGAGAAATTGCAGGGAAATAAAGAATTAGAGGGAAAATAGAAAACTATGATATTATATAAGGAGATGATTGATCCTAATCTCGAAAACCATAATTATCTATCTAACTTGATTAGTGTTAAGAATAAAATGAACATTGCCAAGATTAGAACTAAACCTCATGAGCTTCATAGTGAAACTGCACATTGGTCAATTCTCAAAACACCATGGGATGAAATACATTTGCACCTATGTGATCCGAGTTGAAGATCAAAAGGACATTCTCTTATATTGTACATCTTATACTCATATTCAATCTAATTTTCAAAATACTCGTCACACTACCAACCTTCGTGACCTTTTAACTTAGCAAAACTATAGTGATTTGAGAGTGCTTCTCTCACGTAATGTCATCATATAAATAAAATGTTAAAGAATTCTAATTAATCTCTTACCTTTTTATGGTTCGATAGACCATATAGGTCATACTCAACATTAATCATCATCATCATCATAATGGTATGATTTCAAAATATACGTGTATGTATGTGTTTATGAGAGAGAGAAAGGGCGATAAAACTATGAACATATGCGTGTGGGGGATAAAAGTTTGAAAATTTGTGCCTGTGTGCGTAATAAAAGCACAATTTTTTTAAAATATTTTTAAAAGTTTTAAAGGTTTACGTTAAAATTTGTTTGACATCTAATTTCAAATTTGAATAAATACATTTTATATTTTCAGTGTTAGCTCATTTATGTAAGTCTTCACACTGATGAGATTTTAAAATTAATTATTTTAAAAAACATAATTAGATTAGTAGTCAACAACTTTCTATTAAGTCATGAAAATGGTACATCGTGAGAATCTCTTCATAGTAGTAAAAAAGGCTTCACTCTGACCACATTTGTTGGCCTTTAAGTACATACAAAATATAACGGAAAGTAGTTGAGTAAAATTGATTCTCTTTTTATCTAATGCCCACCAAGCACAAAATTTATCAAGAAACTGCAAATGGCCTACTTTCATCATTACATATGTTATGCATTAGGGTCATTAGCCTCAATACCTCTATCAGTTGGACAATGTAAGGCAATGTGAATGTGGTACTCCATAGGAGCCATTTCTCCCTCGAATCCATTAATGTGTTCTTGTAACCACTACTAGTTCCTATGGAGGGATGTGTGGCGATCGATAATGTGCCCCTGGTTATGTAAGATGTCAACAGAAAAACTGACCAAGTCAACATGGTCCAGTTGGTGCGTTTATATGATAGTATATTTAAAACTATACATGATGACGTGATTTTTCTATAATTTCTCAAATGTTGTTAGAATTTAGATATTTTCCTATAACATTGTAATTAAAACTAATGAAATAATACTTTAACAAATTAAAAAAATAGTAACAAAAAAAAATTTCAATACTTATCATAAAAGAACTAATAAAATTTAGGGTGATGATGTCATACCTTAGAGTAAATATTTGTGGAGCGAAAAGTGGGCACTCTTTGGATACATAATTAAATTTTACATCCACCAAATGTTCATTATGCATACTTTTGAGTATACCCAAATGTAGAAAAAATGAAAATACATGAAAAAATGTGCTTATACATTTGAATGAATAATTTTTTTAAATATATTTTCGATTTTTCTCTATATAGGTCTTCTAAAAAATATGCAGAGTGTGCACTCATTGCATGAAGAATTAGAATCTACATCTAGCTAGCTCTCACACTTGAAATTTGAGTAAACCTATAATTTGAAAATACTATAAAAAGCAATTTTTCTTATTTTCCTTTAAAAGTTTGTAGCTCTTATTTCATTGTTTTTACTATTATTTTATTATTATTTTTTAGACCTCAAAAATCCCCTAATGATGGAAATTCCATAATTTTTATTTTTCAGTAAAAAAAAAAGGTGTATGGATGTGATTGAGTGACGACGGCACATTTTTCATCATTATCATCACAGATAGAGTGTTGAGATTACCATTTGAAACTTTGAAAATATAATAGACAATGTTTGTCCAAATGTCTATCCATTTCAATCTTCATCCCTTGGTGGCCAAATGTCTATCCAATTCATTCTTCCATCCTTTTCAGTTCACCCTTTGGCTAGAGAAATCATTTTAGTTTTCATTTGATGCCATTTTGATCAATGTCCATTTCATTCAATTCAATGTTTAGGTTCCTTGCCTAGGTTTTTCCAAGTTCACTACCATGGTTTGGTGAGTTTCGATCATTTGATTACATTCTCTTTCATCTAGTAGGTTGAAGGAATAGGGGAAGAATTTTCACTTTGGAGTGAGGAGAAGAATTTTCACTTTTAGAGTGAGGACACACATTTTCATTTTCACTATAAGATTATACACCATGTTGATTTTTTTTTAAACTCCCTAGTATCCATTGCTCTTTAGGCATATTTATTTTACTTTGTAATTTGCGAGTTTGATTGGGATTACAAAAATGTGACTGTTCGATTTATTGGTTAAAATAATGCATAATGTTCTTCTTTGGTGAGTTTTTTTAATAGCTCTACATTGCTCATACCTTTACACCAACATATCATTAACAAACTTTAGAACAAATCCATCTAATTGTTCATTGTCATTGTAGAAAATAATATCAAAAGGTGGCATATAATGAAATCGTGTATCTTAAATTGGATTAAATTGAAAGTATATATTGTAACTAGTACGATAGGGTTTGGCATTACTATTTTCCATTAATGAAAAAACCCTAACTATTTGTTACAAAACTCATATGAGTATTGATGCAATTCTATTATATGATAATTACAATTGAGATGTAGATCACTACTCGATGTACATGAGAGTAATAGGTGCTAGCAAAAAGATGATGGCCCCAAAAGTGGTTGCGGGGCCCTCAAGAACATGTACCCGCAAGAATGCATGCATGTTCTCATGAGCATGCATGCATTCCTAGGAATCCAAACTTGATAAGGCCTAAGCGACCAACCAAGTTTCCAACTTGACATGGCTTAGAAATACGCATGGGTTCCTAGTGATATCTCTATTATATGCGTCTGTGGCCCCATTTTTTACCATACTGGGATCATGCAATGTGATTTTGGTAGATATTGATCAAATTTGTTGATTCTCGAATAATGTCGAGCACCAAATCAACCTCATACCTCATTTATGGAGTTTAAGTAATAATTATAATGGGTTTTATTTTATTTTTTATTTTTGGTTATTTATTTATTTTAAAGTTAATGGTTTAAAATTAGAAAAATAACCCAAATAATACCCTAAACACAATCACTATTTTGAATTATAGTGAATTAATTGGTTAATACGTAAACTAACTAGAACCCAAACCCACCATCACCAAACCAAAATTTAGAACAACCAAACCTGAACCAAGAACCAAGAAATCCAAATGTTAAAATTGATGCATCCTTAGCTACTTTGAGGTCATTAACACATGATCTCGAAAGCATTAGAGTGATGTCATGATTTTCTGTTGCAAGTTCATTAAACTCAATTATATCATCCATCTCTAACGTCCAAATCCAATTAACTAATATTTATGATTATAAGGATAAAATGTATGAACACTATCGAATTGGTCTACATAGAAACCAAATTAGAGACCTCAAAATTACTAAACAAGGTTTGGTGTCTTTGTTTTTTGACCTAAGAAACAACCAATCTTTGTTAGTCAACAAAAAATGCATTTGTATGGATTGGTGCACCTACCAACCATTTCAAGGCACGCTCCAAGCTCCAATATGTCAGCAATGAGGAAAACAATACCCAAATTTGGAGAGTAGCTATCAGAACGGGAGATACACCAAATAAGTTCATCATGTTTGTTAGTCAGATAAATGTGGCTATCAATAAGAGCAAGAATATAGTATTTCTGTGAGATCCTGTACTCCACCTCGATACCCAGATCCTTTGCAGAAACCCATCCTTGATGCCAAAAATATCAAATGATAGGATTAGAAATATAGGAAAGCTTTCTAAAACCATGATCCCTAAGTTGGTCGATCAATGGGGATGGGGTGGAGGGGAAGATGTGATGAATACCACAACCAAGCCAAGGGTCATGACCAAGATGAACATTATTGCTCCTACCAACTCGCCAAGTTATACCATACATGATAATATCAAAAAAGTTTAAAATTACTCACCATATTATGGAGATATTTGATCGAGGTTTATCCAGTATCCAAAGCCAATATTCAAGAGAGAAATGAGAAATATATTTTTGTTTGACCACGGAAGACCAAAGACATTCTATAGAAATAAAAGTTCAACCACATTTAGTGGGCAGCTCTTTTGAGAAGTGAAATAGATTCTTTAAATCCAAACCACCCAAATATTTTGGCTTGCCAATGTAATCCCATCTGATTGATGGAAAAATTCCTTTTTCATTTTTTTTGAACTAAAGGAAAAAGGAGTGAATTCTCCTATTTTTTTCCAAAATACTTCTGGGGATCCAAGCTAAGGAGGCCTGGTAAATTGGTATGGCTTCTAACACCAAGTTCATAAGAACCAAACAACCCATAGGGTAAATTCATATGTGACTCCAACAATTCAAATTTTTATCCACCTTATCAAATAGCCAAGTCCAATCCTCTTTACAATAACCACTGGGCTTCAGCTAAAAACCTAAGTATTTTAAGTCCTACTCCAAAGGCTTAGAGGCATAAGGGAGAAACTGAGACATGTGATGAATCTCCACCTTAGAAATATTATGATGTGAGATAGAATATTTTTGAACATTAATAAACATGTCAATGGCACACCCAAGAAGAGATAGTAAATCCACCAACAACGATATATCCCTGACATTGACATCACTAAATATTAAGGCATCATCAGCAAATAATAGATAAGAAATAGCTAGGTTCTGAGCTAAAAGAATTCCATTGAAATCACCCACTGATGTAGGGTTACCCCGCTCATACCCACAATGTGCATAAATACCTTTGTTGCAAGTAATTGACTCTCAAATGAGTCAAATATTCACAATCTCAATTGTTAAGGTCCTCTCACCATCAGTCCCTTTGTATCGAAACCAATCACCCCGCCTAAAACCTCCTATCGGGACTATTCATCTCCTTATAACATTCATTATCCCTTTTGTTAAAGCCTTCCTTAAATCTTTCTTATCGGGACTCTAAAAACCCTTTAGAATCTTTATATAACCCCTTAAGCTGCATATATATATCTATATATATATATAGTATATATATATATATTATATATATATATATATATATATATATATATATAATATATATATAATATATATATATATATATATATATATATATATATATATATATATATATATATATATATATATATATATATATATATATATATATATATATATATATATATATATATAGATGTATGTATATATATATATATATCTAACCACCCTCTTAACCTTTGGTTAATATATATTTAACACATAAAAACCCTTTATTGGCGCCATTTTCCTTAAAACCCTTTTAGAAAGGAATTATGTGCATATCACACCTTTTTCCGCCTTCCATACAGACTCTGCATAGATTCCAAGGTTGTATCTCTATCACAATCGCTATTGACTCTTTCACAGACCATACTTACATACCTCAACACCCCTCCGATTCCGATATGCGATTATTGGAATCGTTAAAACCCCGCTAAAGCCTTAAAATACTTGCTGCAACTCTCTCTAACATGATACAAAGGAGATATATTAACTTCCGCCCCTAACCATATAAGGCGGACTTCAAATTTAAAAGCCACGACTATTTTATCGTCGAGTCCGCTTCCTTTAGTCACTCCATAGTGCTGCACTATATTAAGGCTCAACCTACGATCACCCAATATCTTTGATCACCGATTAGCACTTAATCGCAATCGATGTATTGGCCCTTAACTATTCCATAGTCGCTTAGACCTTTCGCTTCTCTGATATGCGATAAGCTATCAGAACTAAACCATTGATGTGAATCTTGATCCAACGATCCACACTTAATCGCATGATCGCGATCGCTCCATTTCAAAGGCTCGTTCCGATGTCTTCAAAAGGATTTCACCAAAGCAACTTAACCCTGGTCGTTGATCTAAATGATCCAACAACTGCTGAGCATCAATACTTCACTTCTCACTCTTCCTTTTACTTGGGTTTTTATACTAGTTTTTCAGTGTTTCCTCTGTGGGACAATTCTTCAAAATGTTTTGGTTCCTCGTTGTTTCCACTGCTCAACTCTTTCTAAGCTTAACTCCTCGAACTCTCAACTTCGTTGTCTCTCTAGAGCTCTGCTCTGATGCTTCAATTGGACTCGATGATTCATTATGATTCTTCTAAATCGTTCTCCTCTCTCTGCATGTTCTTCACCAGAACTCTGTGTGCAACCACAATTACAAAACCTACAAATTCACCATTTATATGTAATACAGTCATTCAATATAATTTCACGCATGCACACAGTCTAGAATAGACTTATGTATATATAACTATGAATAATTGATACATGTCAAGACTCTCTGTCTCCCATGGGCCTGTTCTTCAATATTAGTGGCCTCTTTTCTTTAACACTGCTCGTGGGCTTACATATATGCCAGTGAGTTCTGTTGAACTCATCCTGGTTCGACTCCTAAATCCATTGAACCGACTCCTAGATGTACTCTATCCTCTATGTCCACTTCTAACTCATTAAATTCCTAAACTCTCTCTCTTGTTCCTCGAATCATTAACTATTTTAAGAGTTGGATTTGACTTCTAACTCTTTGTCATTACTAGCCACTCATGTCCTCATTTATTTGAGAGTGTTTACAAACAACCTCTCATTATCCAATTAATTTCTATTCTGTGCACTCAAAAGCCTAACATTACATTAATTCACCACTTAGGAATCCAAGTTCCTAAAAATACATGACCCCCTATGTCTAATTTTACAATGATTTTCTTTGGGCTGAATTCTCCTGCATCAGACTCCCGAAGTAGAAAATATTCATGATCTCCTAATCATGTGTCTTCTAATCTTTGTCTTCCTAGATCCCATACTTTGTTTTGTAACTGCCCAAATGTCTTGTTCCTTTGCTATTGTTGCACTTCTATTGTCTTCTGCTCTATCTTCTCCTTCTTGTAAACCAGGTTCAAACTCTGATTGATCATGCTTCCTTCTACTACCATTTTCCTCCATTTGTACTGCTTCATCATTAGCTACCAAATTTTTTCAATCTTTCTTTCCAGTTCTTCTTTAGACTGGTCCATATTTTGCTTCTTACTTCTTCCTCTTTCTCTTTTTTTTCAGGTTATTTTTGTTGTCCACTAGTTCTTCAATTTGATGTTCTTTTTCTTGTTCTGTTATTCTTGCCCCAACTTTTTCTTTGCTTGCTATGATGACTTTTTCTATGACTCCTATGTTGATTGCCTCCCTATCATCCTTACCCTCTTTCATGATTGAAGCATGACTGTCTAGCACTCTCTCCAGCAATTTAACATCTTTGTTCCATGGATTGAATTCTTCCACAGAATATTCTTCTCTCATCTTTATTTGGTTGTTCATCTGTGCCAAATCTCCTCCAGCATCTGCAACTAAACCTGCATTCACAAAAAACTTTTAAAATTAAAAAACATAAGGATTTTGTGCCTTATCTTCCTTTGACAAGAATTCAGTTTGCTGCTTTGTTTTTTTCCCCTCTATCAGCACATCAATACGCTGTTTTGAATTCTCAAAAGAACTCATGAGATTGTCCATTAGTCTCTCTTCCACACCATCTGTCCTAATGATGTCTTCCTTTTCTTGTTCACCATAGTGAACTCCTTCCTTTGTAATCACACTTTCATACTCTGAATTTCCTAGCAAATATTCCAACAATGCAATCCCTTTGTGACACTTTATAAGTATTTCATCATCACTTATGTTTCCTGCGTTTATACACAATTTATTAGTTTGGAAATCATAAGGTTCAACAGTCTCAACTGTTGCTTCACATATCAGCTCTTCAGACTGAACTTCATCTCCTTCTTCCACAAGAAATTCTTCCTGTGTTGTCACAGTTTCAAATAGCAAGGCATTATTAAGTTCTTTCTGTTGTAATAATTCACTGCTTCTCTCATTTAAGAGACATTCTCCATCCTCTTTTACTTCAAAGTTTTTATCTTCTGAAAGATACTCTTCCATACTTCTTACAGTTTCAAAAGATTGCTCATCCTCTGCAAAAAACTCCTTTGCTAGTGTTTTTTCTCACTTTGCTAAGTCTTTTGCATAGACTTATTCCTTCTTAACATCTTTCAGCAGATGTCCTTCTTCCTTACTGACTGTCTCAACAACTTCCATGGCTATTTCCGCTGTGCCTATCATCATGGTGAATTGATGATCCTTTACTATGCTTTCAGCTAACAAAGTCTCTTCTTCAAGTTTGCCTTTAATCTCTTGTTGTTTACCTCCTCCAAGAGCTATCCTTGTCTCACCATCTGCATTAACATTCTCTTGTATTTTTTTTTCATTAATAACATTAATCAAACTCATTTGACTACCTTTCTAAGACAATATCCCTTCATTTTTCATCAGAATAAGATCCTGATTCTTCATCTCTATGACAGCTTCTTTAGACTCATCCATAGACTTTTTCTTCTCTTCTTCTTCTGAGAATTTTTTTTTGTCACCTTTTACTTCTAGATCTTTATCTCCTCTGAAGATATCTTCAATAGGTTTCTTTCTCCTGCAATACCTGCCATCATACAAAAACCATCAGTTTTAAAAGCATAAGACCCCGTGGTCTTATTGGATGCTTCATCTATCATATCTCCTTACTGTTCTAAACCCTTCATATGATACCGAAATTCTTTGATTGTCTCCTCTTCAATCTCCTCAAGCCCTTCACTTGGTTTCTTGATATCTTTCTCCAGCTATATATGAGACCTATCTATCTCATCTTCTTCCAAAACATAATTTAGATTCGGCTTATCTTCTTTCTCTTTTATGACAATATCAACAAATTGTCCTTATTTACATGTTTCACCTACAAACATACACAACTTGTCAGATTTAAAACCATCAGACCTTTTGGCCTCACTTGAAGTTTCAGTCTTCAAGTCTTCATCTTTAGTTTCTCCCAAAATTTCTCCTTGTTCTGGTTCACAAATGGACTCTTCCATTTCCAACTCAACTTCCTTTAGTTTTCCCCTCAACCACTTTACTTGCTTTTGTTGTAGCCTTCTCTGCATCTCATGCCACTCCATTGGCTTCTTCCTTAATACCCAACCTTGTCTCTGGCTTTCCTCTAGTATCCTTCTTAATGCATTGAGTTTTTCTTTTAACTTTGTAATCTCCTAGCCATTTTCTTCTTGACTCATCCTCTTGCCATTTTTCTTGGCCTTCTCTCTATTCATCTTTCTTCTATTGTGGCTTCTCTTTGAACCTCTGCTATGACTATCAATAGTCATCTTCTTCTCCTCTTTCTTCATGAGCTCCTTGCTCATCTGCAACAAGCCTCTACAACAGCTAATCCTCCTCACTACAATCTTACCTCACTAAGCTCTCCTCACTCAGTCTTTTGGTAAGCATGGTCCTCTGTCTGGAAACTCCTCTTAAGAAACACCTTTTCTCCTTCTAGGCTTCTGCAATCTCTCACTCTCTCTTGAGAATACTTCAACTGTCCTCTCTGTCCAATCTCTTGTTGGATTCTTCAGGTTCATTGCCACTTTCCTTCAGAGTGTTCTCCTTACTTTGTCTTCAAGAACACATCTGGTTCTCCTCTCACAGCTTCTCTTGCTGCCACTTGTGCATTAGTGTGAAAAACACATTCTCAATTTAAAACAGAACATATTACCTCACTTTCAAGATCTCAGCATGATCTTGTTTCACCATTCCACCTATACTTTGAATGAACTCGCTCTGTCTCTTGCATCTGCAAGTTCTGCTACACATCTCCTCTATGTTCCTTCTTTTGTCAAATTAGAATTTGATCCTTCCTCTTTCTTGTATAAACACCTTAACACATATTATGTTCTCAATTCTTTCTCATAGAATTTCTTTGTTTTGTTTCACCCCAACAGTTTTAATTACAAACTTGATCTGATTACAAACCTAGCTCTGATACCACTAATGATGCAGGGTTACCCCACACATACCCATGATTATAAACTTGCATAAATACCTCTGTCCCAGGTAATTGACTCTCAAAGGAGTCAAATCTTCACAACATCAATGGTTAAGGCCCTCTTACCATTAGTCTGTTTTATTGGAACCAATCACCTCGCCTAAAACCTCCTATCAGGACTATTCACCTCTTATAACATTCATTATCCCTTTTGTTAAAGCCTTCCTCAAAATGTTTCTTATTGGGACTCTAAAAACCCTTCAGAATCTTTATATAACCCCTTAAGCGCGCATATATATATATATATATTATATATATATAATATATATATATATAACCACCCTCTTAACCTTTGGTTAATATATATTTAACACATAAAAACCCTTTGTTGGCGCTATTTTCCTTAAAACCCTTTTAGAAAGGAATTATGTGCATATCATAACTTTTTTCGCCTTCCGTACAGACTCTGCATAGATTCCAAGGTTGTATCTCTATTGCAATTGCTATCGACTTTTCCAGAGACCATACTTACATACCGCATCACCCCTCCAAGTCCAATATGCGACTATTGGAGTCGTTAAAACCCCACTTAAGCCTTAAAAGACTTGCCACAACTCTCTCTAACATGATACAAAGAAGATATATTAACTTCCACCCCTAACCATATAAGGCAGACTTCAAATTTATAAGTTGTGACTATATTTATCGTCAGGTCTACTTCCTTTAGTCACTCCACAGTGCTGCACTATATTAAGGTTCGACCTCCGATCACTCGTTATATCTGATCACTGATTAGTGCTTAATTGCTATCGATGTATCATCCCTTAACTATTCCACGGTCACTTAGACCTTTGGCTTCTTTGATATTCGATAAGCGATCAGATCTGGACCGTCGATCTGAATCTTGATTTGGCTGTCCACACTTAATCGCATGATCATAATTGCTCCATTTCAAAGGCTCGTTATGATGTCTTCAAAAGGATTCCGTCGAAGTGACTTAGTCTTGGTCGTTGATCTAAATGATCTGTTGGTACCATTTCATTTCCATCCTTTTCTTCTAGAAACACCATCATTTGTCTATCTTTTTCTCCCATAGACCCCTCATATCCATCGAAATTGATTAATCAATAGCATTATAGTTGTTAGTTTACATTAAAGTTAATTTTTGAATTTTTATGTTAAAAATTAGGAATTTTCAACAAAAATATTACAGGATGTCATGACTTCCTATAAATGGTTTATGATGTGACACGTGGCATGGCGGGCAAGTCAAAGCAATGGATAGGAACGTGGTCTGGAATGTACATGCATGGTGAAAAATCGATTCAACAACAAATCTAACGTTCTTGGATATGCGGTCAATGCTGGTCAAACCTAGCCTTTTTGGTCACAAAGGCAGCAAAAAGCCATGGTTTCCCAAACTGATTTTGTTTTGCTTTTGGAAATCGGTTTAGATTAGAAAGGACAAAAATCACTCTTTTGTAAAAGCAAAAACATTTTCTTAATGTATGTACATTCGACTTAGATAGGAGACAAGCAGATAAAGACTGCGTATTGTATTGTTTCAAGGACAATTTTATCTTTGTGTATTGTTCCATAACGTTGCTCTTGTATGTGATCTGAGTGTTAAGGTGAGAGGAAACATATTTTAACCTCCTGTAAAGGAGTGTTGTAGCCTGTCACAGTAGACACTTAGTTAGGAATCCTTTTATGTCTATAGACTTTAGACACGTGCCTCTAAGTTTACCTACCTTGGTTGATAATAAATCTAGTCTAATCTAGCACCCTAGATTGGCCACTACATTTTGGCGCCATTGCCGGGGAGGAACAGTTAGAGGATTTCGAAAAAAACAAAATATAAAAAAAAATTGAATAAACAAAAACACAACATAGATTTGATTTTAATTGTCATTTTAGAAGTTATGTTTTCTTATGCCTAGATCTAGAGATAATAAAGGTAGATTCATAAAAACCCCCCATCCAAAAACTAACCTACCACAAGGAGCAGAGCCTTTGGGAAAAATTGAATACACAACACCAGCTGAGGAAATCACCATACAAACATTAGAGGATAAACATGAATAAGGCCAAAGACTTACACTTATTGAGAGACAAATCCTATTGGCACACGAATCACAAAAGAAACATTTCCCTGAGTCTTCTACAAAGAGAGAAAGTAGAAAAATAACTCAACAATCTCTAGAACAACTCTTTGGAACGAGTGACACTGAACAAGCAATTAAATCACCAAAGGAATCTATAAAAATGGCTGAGGAAGGAGGAGGATTAGCAAGAAGACCCACTCCTGAACAACAACAAGATCAAAGAGAGGAGGAAGAGTCAACCTTTAAGTTTCCTATTCACAAACCAGAAGACAATCATGATGAGGAAATAAAAATGAAAAACATACCTCCTTCTGTGTTACCAAACTTTTATATGGCTTCAAAAGACCCAGATTCTTTCTTGTTTGAGTTTGACATTGTATGTCAAACATATGGTTACACAGATGATTCCCATAGGCTTAGACTCTTCCCAGCAACATTAAAGGCATCAGCACTAAGATGGTTCATGGGACTTGGTGAGCATGCAGTAATTGATTTGGATGGCATGAGAAGAATAGTCCTAAAGAAATACCAACCTTATTGTAGATCAAAGGATTCTAAAGATGATATCTTTAGGATGAATCAACAAGAGGATGAAAATCTAGAAGAGTACTTGGAACGATTTGCTTACAATTTACAAAAATCAAAACATCGATCCATGACTCTTGATCTCATTCAGACAATATTTTTGAAGGGCATTCGAGAGGAATACTTAGATGATCTTAATTTGATGGGAAAAGGTGATATTTCCACCTTACCTTTCAAAGAAATTGTTGATTTATGTGAAAATTATTCTAGGAGCAAAGCCAAAATTGGAAAGAGAACCATATCATCCAAAGCCACAAAATCTGCTTCAGCAAGTGTCACAGGAGCTGAAATAGGAGATTTGTTAGAGGAATTCAAAACAGATCTATTGAGTACCTTAGGAACTCAAATTGACACTCTTAAAGCTAATAAAAGACAAGAAGAGGAAGATCAAATGATGGCTATATTTTGTCCAAAATGCCGGAAGAAACATGCCTTAAAAGATTGCCCATTAGAAAACATTCAAGTTTGTGCCTTTTGTACTGAAAATCATGATATATTTCATTGCTCTAAAGTCAACGTTTTGCAGAATTGTAATGTGGTAGCTAATACAGATATGGAGAATGTGTATTTCATGGGTGCAAAGAGACCATAGCAGCCAAGACCTCCACCTCAAGGTATGTTCCCAAACCAGAATTTGCAATTTCTTGCACATGATCAGATGTATGCTCAGAATTCGTGGAATGTACCCATGCCATGGAAGAACCAAAATTACCCACAACAACAATGGAGACAATCTCATCAATACTCTCAACAATATCAACCATATCCTCAACCATACCAACCATATTCGCAGCCATATCAATAATATCATCAGCCATATTCGCCATTTCCTCAACCATATCAGCAATGTCCTCAGCAGCAAGTTGTTTACCCACATCAAATCCAACCCACTCAACAAGCGTTACCTGCTCCTCCACCAATAAATCCACCACAATTACAACTTCCATCTAACCCACAACCTCCTAGACCTACTCAAATCCCTGCTCAACCTGTACCAAATCCAAATAACAAAGCGGAGAGACCAACTTACAATGTAGATGAGGGACCCTCATATCCCACATTACCCTTGCAAAATATGAATTTGAGGTCTGGTAAGGTACCTCAAAAAGAATCTCCAGCAGCTGATAAACAAGAAGAAAACAAAGAAAATGAAAATGAAACTCCAATTCAAAGGAAACCAAATGATGACATCAAAAATAAACAAATGCAACCGTTGCATCCACCACCTTTTCCAGACAGATTGGTCCAAACAAAACTTCCCATGTCTATACCACAGTTCACTGTTTTAGATGAGCTAAATAATGTCTATATAAAAATCCCGCTATTACAAGCCATAAAAGTGTTGAAAATAATACTGAGAGGGGGGCTGAATCAGTATTATCTAGTCCTTTTAACAATTCTTCCTTACTTATACTTTGAATTATTTTTGCATATCAGTACCATAAAACAATGAGCATGAACAAGAAAAACAGACAGTCACATCAAAGAACACCAGATATAAGGTGGAAACCCAATGTGGGGGAAAA
>APFE031363601.1:101050-137147 GCA_000404065.3 Pinus taeda
CGGGGACGAAACATGCTAAGGGGGGTGGAATGTTATATACCTAGGGGGGGTAATATGGGGTACCGAGGGAGGTACCCATGGTAATAATGTAATAATGAGATGGGCCATAGTAATAAATAAGGTGGTTAACTCATGTCATGTAAGGGACCACAAGTAGTTAATAATAATGTAATGGGCCCATCGTATTAGTTGACGGTATGAGTAAACCATGGTAATGATGCATGGTATTGTATGTATAAGGCCTATATAGAGGCTAGAGACTCCACATGGAGAGACATGAAGAGAAATAGTCTTGTATGAACAAGCATATGGCTTGTGGAGTGTTCTCCTACCTTAAGGAGTGAATGTATGGTGTTGCCCTACCTTAAGGGTTTGATAATAAAGAAGATTTCTATCTATTCAGATATTTTTATTCTTGGGTTTATTTATATTTTCATATATTTCTGGGTTAGATCTACAACAAGAGGCTAGAGACTCCACATGGAGAGATATGAAGAGAAGTATTCTTGTATGAATGGGTTGTGGAGTATTCTCCTTCCTTAAGGAGTGAATGTATGGTGTTGCCCTACCTTAAGGGTTTGATAATAAAGATTTATTTCTATCTATTTCTATCTTGTTATTCTTGGGTTATTTCTATTATCCTAATATCTCTAGTTTAGATATACAACATATTTTGGGTTAATTAAAATTATAATTGAATTTGAAGTGCAGAGGAGGGGAAAAACATGGAAGAAATTTTTGGTTTCCAATCAAATCAAAGATGGAGAAGATGAACAGGAACAGTAAGAGCACTCAAGATTTATGCTTGACACTGATGAAGAAATCCCTGTGCGCAAGACAAGCAATGTCCCTCCACCCAGCAGTAGTGTAAGGATGAGAAAGATGAGGCAAGAAGTTGCCCAGAAAATTGAACAAGACAAGATTTTCACTACATATACAAGAAGATCCAGGAGAATACAAAAGACCCTGACACAAGAAGATCAACCAGAGTCAAATACACATGCACCGATGGACTTTGAGAGCAGTGCTCATTCACAGCCTAGAACGGAAGTCGAAATGGAAGTTGAGAGCAAAAACAGACAAGGGAAAGAGTCACCACCTGCAAACAAGAAACAAAGGAGGTTAGAAAAACGAATTGAAAAGTTAAAAGAAGAACTGATGGAGGCCAACATGCTAGAGAAGGTCATCAAGAGGGAGAATGAAATGTTGAGAACTCAGAGTAAGAAAACTCAGCAGAAAAATGAGAAGCTTAAGGAGCAGATCAAAGAAATCAAGGCTGAACAAACTGACATTTGCAAGTGGGCAACCAAATGGTATACTCAAAAGAATGCTCTCAAAGAGAAATACAAGAATTTGAAACATGAACTCCACATTTAGAAGGATTCCCAAGCTCAAAAGAATATAGATGCATTGTTACAAGCAGTAGAGGCACAGGCAGGAATAGAGTATAAAGGAAGCACATCAGGATTAGCATGAGGACATGCTAAATCATTGAGCTTGGGGGAGATGTTGGTACCATTTCATTGCCATCCTTTTCTTCTAGAAACACCATCATTTGTCTATCGTTTTCTCCCATAGACCCCTCATATCCATCGAAATTGATTAATCAATAGCATTATAGTTGTTAGTTTACATTAAAGTTAATTTGTGAATTTTTATGTTAAAAATTAGGAATTTTCAACAAAAAGATTACAGGATGTCATGACTTCCTGTAAATGGTTTATGATGTGACACGTGGCATGGAAGGCAAGTCAAAGCAATGGATAGGAACATGACCTGGAATGTACATGCATGGTGAAAAATCGATTCAACGACAAATCTAACGCTCCTAGATATGCGGTCAATGCTGGTCAAACCCAGCCTTTTTGGTCACGAAGGCAGCAAAAAGCCATGGTTTCCAAACAGATTTCGTTTTGCTTTTGGAAATCGGTTTAGATTATAAAGGACAAAAATCACTCTTTTGTAAAAGAACAAACATTTGCTTAATGTATGTACATTCAATTTAGATAGGAGACAAGCAGATAAAGACTGCGTATTGTATTGTTTCAAGGACGATTATTATCTTTGTGTATTGTTCCAGAACACTGCTCTTGTATGTGATTTCAATCTTCAGAACTTAATTACAGTCACCGTTTTACTCCA
Source organism: Pinus taeda (assembly GCA_000404065.3). Lineage (NCBI taxonomy): Eukaryota > Viridiplantae > Streptophyta > Pinopsida > Pinales > Pinaceae > Pinus > Pinus taeda. The sequence continues at coordinate 103,193 of APFE031363601.1, forward strand.
ACAGTGCTTATGCGTTAACATTCTCGTTTCTTGAGGTTTCTTCAGTGTGCCATTGAAGCATGGACGGGCCCTACGTGGATTGGTATACTGTTAATTTCATTTCCATAGCATTTTCGAATTTGAGTAGTGTTCATAGTGTTTAATGTTATTTCCATGTCTGTGAGTTTATCGATTTGATTAGAAATTCTTGCAAATGATATTCATGGTGATAGCTTGAAGATTTGATTGTTAGATCATTGAACAATATCTTGTAAAAGATTTGATCGATCATTATATTTCAAAGCATCTCTGTAGACTCTGTTTCCATGCATTTAAAATTCAGTGTGTTTTTTATTTTCATGAATGCTTAGTGTGTTAGCTAGAAAGAGCTTTTGTGCATAACATCCTTGTAAGAGGGTTGAAAACTCAGTCTAGCAATACGCTGTATCTTTAGGACAGTTAGATAAATTAGGTGATCTGAGTGTTAAGGTGAGAGGAAACATATTTTAACCTCCTATAAAGGAGTGTTGTAGCGTGTCACAGTAGAAACTTAGTTAGGAATCCTTTTATGTTTATAGACTTTAGACACGTGCTTGTAAGTTTACCTACGTCGGTTGATAATAAATCTAATCTAATCTAGCACCCTAGATTGGCCACTACATGATCTAATGGCTGCTGAGCGTCAATACTTCACTTCTCGCTCTTCCTTTTACTTGGGTTTTTACTCTATTTTTTAGCGTTTCGTCTTGTGGGACGATTCTTCAAAAGGTTTTGGTTCCTCGCTATTTCCACTGCTCATCTCTTTCTGAGCTTAACTCCTCGAACTCTCAACTTCGTTGTCTCTCCACAACTTTGCTCTAATGCTTCAATTGGACTCAATGATCCATTACGATTCTTCTCAATCATTCTCCTCTCTGTATGTGTTCTTCACCATAACTCTACCTAGAACGAGAGTTACAGAACCTACAAATTCACCATTTATAATTAAATCATTCAATATAATTTCACACAATCCAAAATAGACTTCTGTATATATAACTATGAATAATTGATACATGTCGAGACTCTTTGTCTCTCATGGGCTTGTTCTTCAATATCCGTGGCCTTTTTTCTTTGACACTGCCTATGGGCTTACATATATGCTAGTGGATTCTATTGAGCTCATCCTGGTTCAAATCCTAAATCTATTGAACCGACTCCTAGATGTACTCTATCCTCTATGTCCACTTCTAACTCATTATATTCCTAAAATCTCTCTCTTGTTCCTCGAATCATGAACTACTTTAAGAGTTGGATTTGACTTCTAACTCTTTATCATTACTAGCCACTCATGTCCTCATTTATTTGAGAGTATTTACAAACAACCTCTCATTATCTAATTAATTCCTATTCTATGCACTCAAAAGCCTAATATTACATTAATTCACCACTTAGGAATCCAAGTTCCTACAAATACATGACCCCCTATGTCTACTTAATTACAATGATTTTATTTGGGCTGAATGTTGCTGCATCACCCACCTCTTTGCATCCAAAAAAAATACAACTCAAATCCCCACCAACAACAAAAAGAGAATAGTTGATAAGGGGAAACCAAGGCACATACCTTTTTGGGCATTGAAAAAAGGGGAAGTCGAGCCATTTATCAACACAATGAAAGATACATATTGAATGCATGACAAAACCTAGTTTATAAAATTAAGACGAAAGCCCAAATGTGTAAGAAGAAGCTAGATATAGATCCGTTTTACCCAATCATAGGCTTTGGATAAATTGGTTTTGATTACAACCCCTTTCATATTTTGAGTTTTGATGCTATTTAATGCTTCATGATCTACAGTGATGGCCTCATGATGTTGTATGACTCTAATAAAAGAAAAATGTTTATGAGATATATATTTGGATAGAATGGGATTAAGTCTAATAATTATTACATTAGCAATAAATATGTATATCAGAGAAAGACAAAGCATGAATTGATTTGGGAATGAGAGTTAGAAAATTAGAGTTGAAGGTAGTATATCATTATTGTTGAAGTGGTTCGACTTTTTTAATTCTACTTACTAGATTTAGAGGGAAACATAACCCACCCTAGTAGGAGAGTCCCTAAGATCTGGTGAATCCAACTCTCTGAGTCATAATCTTCTTTTAGATTATATAGGCGATTATATAGGCCTCGAAACACGGGTCTATGTGGCTCAAAATGTAACCCACATCTCTCGAACTCATAGGGGTGAGTTAAAAGGAGACAAGAGAAAGCTTCGAAACTTTCTTTCCTTGTTTTGTGAATGAAGAAGACAATCAAAGTTTGATGGAACCTACATCATCCAGGAAGCTAGGGGTTGTTCTAAAGGGAATGAAAAAGTATAAGAGTCATGGCCTAGATGGCTGGATCGTGGAGTTCTATTTGGGATTCTTTGATCTGATGGGGGGTGATCTACTCGAGGTAGTAGAATATTCTCACCATAATAGGAGAATTTATGACCCTTTCAATTGGAAATTTATCACCCTTATCCTAAAGGTAGATGACCCCCAAACATTCGATCAAGACAAGCCCATCTCATTATGTAACTATGTCTATAAAATTATTGCCAAAATAAGAATTGTTTGCCTCAAGCAAATTTTGTCCACGAATGTATCGAGAGGACAATTTGGCTTTCTAGAGGGATGTGAGATTTATGAAGCTAATGGGGTGGCACAAGTATTACGTAGTATTAAGATTTGAAAGTTGAAAGGTATCATTGCCAAAATAGACTTGTCAAAAGAATTTGACAATTTTTAATTGAAAGATTTTCATCCACCTCAGGTTTGAAGTCCCTTTCACTAATAGGGTTATGAGTTGTATGACATTTGTGTCTTTTACAGTTCTGATTAATGGATAAACATCTTTTTTCACACCAGTCGAGGATTGAGACAGGGGTTCCATCTGTCTCCTCTATTATTTCTTTTAGCGTCAGAAGGATTGAGGAGGTTATTACTGGAAGCTAAAAGACAAGGTGATATTAATGACATTGAGGTGGTTGATAACATTTTTATCACGCATCTTCTTTTTGTGGATGATATATTGATTTTTTGTAATGGCTCAAGGCAGTACTTGGAAACAATTAAGGATGCTCTTGCTCTATTCTAGAAAGTAACAAGTATGGTAATACATGTTCAGAAGTCCACTCTTTCCTATGTTGGGCTATCTTAGGGAGAGGTGCAAAGGGTGCACATCCACTTCCACTTCATTGTCAAAACATTTCAAGACAACTTAAAATATCTTGGATTTTATTTAAACCCTAATTCATGCAAGAACCTTGATTAGATGTGGTTATTGACTAAGGTGGAAAAAAGGTTAAAACATTAGAGCTACAAATGTCTTTCATGAGTAGGGAGGCTGGTACTGATTAAATCGGTCCTCTAAGCCATTCCAATATATTGGATGGCTCTTACATGGGTTCTTAAAGGTATTACATAATCAATTAGAAAAATTTGTGGGTGGCTTTTATGGGTTGTATCGAAAGATGAATTTGTTCTCTCGTGGATGCCTTGGGATAAGATAGCCCTACAAAAGCATTAGGTGGCTAGGGTCTAAAATACCTCACATAATTTGCAAAAGCTCTCTCTACTAAGGTTGGATGGAGGTAGTTATCAAAAAAAATTATGGACATCTGTGGTATATACGAAATATATCTTCACTCTTTCACTTGACAAATGGATAAGAATTCCTAACAAAAGGACATCAAATCCTTTTGTTATCTAGAAAGCGTTCATCTCCTCATTTAATGTGGTCTGCAACAGTCTTTCTTGGAAAGTCGAAAATGAGGGAATATCCAAAAGAGGAATGGACCTATGGGCCCGTTTTTCTAAGAGATTTAGGCTTCCTCAAGAGCTAGTGACGATCATGAGAGAGTTGGTAATCTTCCTTAATTAGATCACTAATGAGGGCAGGTCAACATTTTGGGCACAAAGGTGGAAGAATGTTGCCCAACTAGATTTACATGGTGAATTTTCTGACCTTTGGACTACTTATAAGAACTCCCTTCAAATGTCACATATTAGAATAAGAAGCAGGGAGGAATCCCTATGCTGGGTACACTCTCCTTCTAGGATTTACATTCCAAAAACTAGTTGCAATTTCCAGATTGTTGCTAGATAAAGGGCTAACCCATAATGCTGGTGGAAGTTGATCTCGAAGCTCGTTTTCCCTGCAAAGTTCAAGAATTTTTCTATGGTGACTCATAGAAAACAAAATACCAACATGGGACAACTTACAAAAGTGTCATAAGGAAGACCTAACTGGTGCATTTTCTATAAGGATGGAAATGATCCAATTTCTCATTTGTTTATGCTTTTTCCATTTACCTTGAGCATATGGAGCAAAAGTAAACAACTTCTAGGTTGTAATCTGGAATGGAGGGGAGACAATTTCCTTGATGCATGGAAGTCTTGCCGGGACCCAACAAATGATAAAGCTATTAGAAACATTCCACCCCTCATCTGCTGAGGGGTATGGCTGGCTAGGAATTAAGCGACTTTCAAGGCTATTTCATTTGCACTAGATCTCATATTAGCTGAAATTAGAACAATATATACTCTCTTACCAACTAAAGACCCTCATCATGTTTTGTCCATTATCTCTAAAGAAGTGGTCAATCAAAAAATCCCATGGTCCTATTTTGATAGAGCATCCAATGAAGATGGTTTATGTGTGGGTGGTTTTCACCTTTTCTTCAATGATTAACACTTCTTATAACCAAAGATTGGTTTGGATAGGGGTTTCAACAACTATGTAGAACTTCTCTCTCTTAAACTTCTATTCTATTGGGTTGAGGAAAGAAAATTGACATTCTCTTCAAGTTTATGGGGACACCTTGAATGTTATAAATTGGTTTAATGCCTCACAAAGATGTCACAATCACACATTGATTATGATATTTAAAGAGATTTTATAGCTAAAACAATCATTTGACTATATATCTTGTTGTCACATCTACAAAGAAATAAACGTTGAAGCAAATATTTTGACTAAGGAGGGCACTAAACAACTTATGGGAACTTGGCATTCTCGGAGCATATAGATGGGACAATCTAGTAATATCAGCACTAGCCACTCACTAAAGTTTATTTTTTTTCCATGACACTCATCTCCACAATATCAGTGTTGTTTCTCTTTTTTTATGAACATGATATCTCGTTTTATATATATGTTATGTTATGATAGTAGTCTACATCGAATAATTTTTTCTCTATGTTCATGTAGTTTTTGGATACAAACACGAACAATATTTTATGATGATATCTCTGATTTTAGGTGTAGTTGTTTTAAGCAGGATTTTGTCTTTTTGGCCTTTCAAACAATTGAATGCACTTGATTCTTATACTGTATGTAACTTTTTACATTAATAGAAAATTAATATTTTTTCATAGTAAAAAAATATTAATAATTTAAAAGAAAGTTATAATTTATTTAGTTTTATCTTTTATCTCTGATTTTAGATGTAGTTGTTTTGAGCAGGATTTTGTCTTTTTGGCCTTTGAGACAATTGAATGCACTTGATGCTTATACTGTATGTAACTTTTGACATTAATAGAAAATTAATATTTTTTCTTAGGAAAAAAATAATAATTTAAAATAAGTTATAATTTATTTAGTTTTATCATTTTTTTTAATTTTACTAGTCATCTAATTTATATGGCATGTTTCTAAAAATTAAAAAATAAAAATCTCATCTCTCACAAAAATACTAATTCAAATAAAATAATTAAAATAAATTCTTAAAAATGAATTTCACACTATAAAAATATATAATATTTTGTAAAAATTTTACTAAAATTTAAAATAAAATAATTTTAATTTTAATCTAAAAAAAAATAAAATAAAAACAAATAAATTTAATTCGATATTAAGTTGTTTAGTAGGCTGTTAAAACCCTTCTTAAATAGATAACTGATTCAAATGTCAAATACAAAAGTGATTAATACCCTAAACACAAAATAAGAAGAACAATAACATAAAAAGAAGGGGATAACAAAGATAAACATGCCTTGTTAAAAAGTGAGTATGATACTGAGATACAAACGTATCCATATAACCAGAAGGTGAATCGATATATCAAGTCAATATCCACATTGAGAGGGTTGAAAATCAGACAAAATTGCTTTTACACTGAACAGCAATGGGAAACATTACAAATACATTTTGGGAAACTTTACCAATACATTTTGACTTTCTGTGGATGTCACAGAAACGCATCGCCTCTAAGGCATGGGTATTTAGCTAGTGTAAGATCCTTCAAGATGGGCACAACCATGGTGGATCACTGGTTTAAAATTGAAGGCATGTATATGAATAACTAAAATATGGAACACAGGTGAAAGGGAGACTCAGTTTTTTTCCATGTGAGTAAATCTGGTTTGGCACAGCTATAGGGAGTACACAGTCTTGTCATTATGATATCAAATTTCTTTATATGACCATGATATGCTGAGATCAAATTTTACTATTACAAATATGTAGAAACCAAACTTCCTTACCTTACCATTTGTGGAGACGAAACTTCCTTGCCTAGACTAGACCACATCCTAAAGAAACTTGAGCTACCCAACCTTTTCTATCTTGGTGGAGCGACCACCCAGATAAAGTGCAGGCTTGGAAGAGAGCATCCTTCCAATCCAGCGATTTCTTCTGCGCTGTATCTCCGCTGTATCTCTCAGTGGGCTGTCAGATTGTTCCGGTCCGCAGATATCGAACTGGAGCAGGAGTCAGATTGTGGAAAAGATCAATAACACTCGCCGACTCCTCCTCGTTCCCTTGATGTAGTACCTGCCGCGCAATAAGCGAGGCTTCTTTGAGGCAGCAGGGCGATTGTGTTTGGAATCAGGATGCGACTCACCTCAATTGCTTGGTGTAAGCTTGCAGAGATGTCCTCTCCCCTGTTGATTTCGTGGGTGTCAAGGAATACCCGGAAACCCCAGCTGGGGTGGGCGTGGTAGAGATGATCCACAAACCCTCTCCTCACATCGCTGGTCCTTTGAAGCTCAGAAACACGTCGTATTGTTTGGATTGCAATGGCGATTGCAATTGAAGAAATTCTAAGAGTCTATGGGAAATACCCCGTAAAGGGAGACGCAGACGCACACGCTTCCTCCCCATATAGACAAAGATGCAGATTGGGGGAGCGGGCGAGAAGGGGCGAAGATCCGGCGACGGGTAGGCGGGCATCTTGATCGCTGAAAAAGAGAGCGAGGAGGCCTCTGGTTGGATCAGGATCTCTGATCTTTTCTGAGAGGAGGCTGAGGGTGAGCATGATTTATGAGCAGGTGTCGTGGACGGAAAACCAAAGGAGCTCTTTGCCGTTAACGGAAAACGAGAAGGATAGGGCCGATGAAAAAGGAAATAGGGCCGGTGACGTAGACGTAAAGTTAAAGACGGTAGTTGCTACACCGAAAAAGGAGAAGAGTGGGGCCGACGAAAATGGAAAGTAGCGGTGCAATGCGGTGCAATGCGTTGATATGTATTTATTAATCATTGCTGTGGGTTAGTATATTAATGTTTCAAATATTTGTTTGGGGCGGTCAATAAAACCTATGTTATCGGGCCATAAATCAAAGGTAGGTGTATATGTGTACTGTTAGATTTTTTAAGTTTATTTATCATTGCTGTAGGTTAGTATATTAATATTTCAAATATTTGTTTGGGTTCGTCAATAAAATTTATGCTTTTTGGGCCATAAATGAAAAGTGAGTGTACATGCCCACCGTTCGATTTCAACCTTAGAAAATCAAACGGTAATCATATACACCTACCTTTCATTTATGGCCCAATAGCATGGGTTTTATTTACAGCCTTTGTTTGGTATGAATTTGATTGTGGTTTAGACTTGGTCAAATGAATCCTCCACATTGCATGTGCCTGTCGTTGTCGGTGTGACAGTAATAGTTCGAATTTTTTGGAATATGATTGTCGTTTCCACTTGCATGAATAATGAATCCTGCAAATTGCATGTGCCTGTCATTGTCGGTGTAACTGTAGTACGTTGAAATGTCCTTTTCTTTCCTTTTCAAGAATCTTTCAAATGGATGAATGTGCGCGCCTTATGCTTTAAAAATTTGCCATGGTATGAAAGAAGATGATCAGTGTCGATGAGAGCGGATAAGAAAAGATAAAAGTCTTGGTTTTTTTTTTAACATTTTAATCCCATCAATATTGTGATTCTCTCCCAATATTGGGAGAATCACGACTCTTGTGGTAATGGAGAATTTGAGTAATTTAAAGTTAAAAAAAAACTATAGCTTTTAAAATTAATTTTAAATAATAAAAAATAATTAGAAGAAAGTAAAAATTCAAAATATTTATTATTTAAATTAAAAAAATTTAAAATCAAATTATTTATAAATTTGATCAAATTTTTTTTATTAATATTTAAATAAACTAAAACTCCTATATAACGGTATAAATATATATGGAATATATATTTATTTATGTGTATACTAGAAGTAGAAGTTTAAATTTAGGTTTTAACAATTTTTGTTTTTTATAAAATTCAAAAGAAATTAAAATTATTAAATGAATCGTAATAAAAAAAACTCTTAAATTTTGGAAAAGAAACTTAGTTTTTTTGTTTGAAAGCCATGATAAAAGAGTTAAAGGTTAAAGTTGAGTTCAAGAGATATCATTCAACTATGGAGCATCTTGTTACTTCTCGTACTTATAGAGAAATGTCATAATAAAAAAATGAATCTCTGATGTTGTTTTGTTGACTTTAGAAAATCTTTTGACACCATTCCTAGAGCAAAGTTACGGAAGAGGCTAAAAGACATAATGGTTCGTGTCGAGTTGAGGGTTATTGTGACAAATCTATATGAGAATGTTATTGCCAAGCTTAAAATCACTGAGGGTTGGTTAGAGGAAATTAAATGCAATATTGGAGTCAAACAAGGGTGCGCCTTATCCCTGACCCTTTTTGGCAGATACATTGATAAGGTAGAAGAGTGTTTGGAAGATGCATGCTGTGTTGGCCCCATGCTCACGAGTATGGTCATAACTCTTCTCCTTAATGCTGACGATACTAATCTTTTGGCAACGAACCAACATGATCTTGGAAAGCTACTTAGAATGTTCCAAGATTTTTTCTTTAAGATGGATATGATTGTAAAAACCAACAAAATTGAAGTCATGATAATTAAATCCAAAATGATCACCTATGATACTTTGACTTAAGACAACAACTCCTTGGAGGAAGTTCTGTAATACAAATATCCGTAAATTAGCATCCATCATAAGCTCAATTGGAATTATAACATTGATAAAAGTATAAATGGAAGTTGAAAAGCCTACTATGAGCTTAGGAACAATTATAAGTTGGTAGATCTTTGGATTTGGGATAAAAAAAAGTTCATCTTTGAGACTCTTTCCACTCCTGTCATTTTATATAGATGCAAAGCTTGGGGTTGCAGTATATCCAAAGATTCATGGAGGAAGGTTGAACAAATCCAAAAGTAGTGTATAACCTACAACCTTAAGATTAAATGGACTACTTCCGACCCTATCCTCCTTATTGAAGCAAGTGTTTCCCATATTGAAAGCATGGCTATGACTAGGTATCTTTTGTATAAGAAGTTATACAACATGGACGTCAAGAGGTTTCCCAAAATTTCTTCTAACTCTAACCAAAACCCCCGACTTCAACTCAAGCAAGGGTGGCATAAGGATGTCTAGTATTAGCTAGACCATTGGGGAATAAAGGAGAATATCATCTTGCATATTTCAAATAATATAAAAAACATTTTTACTTCCAAATTTAAGAAGAAATTGTGGGGAAATAAAGAGTTGGAGGGAAAAAAGAAAACTACGATATTATAAGGAGGTGATCAATCCAAATCTCGAACATGAAAATTATATCTCTATCTTGATTAATGTTAATAAGAAAATGAGCATTACCAAGATTAGAACTAATTCTCATGAGCTTCATAGTGAAATCGTATGTTGGTCAATTCCCAAAACATCATGGGATGAAAGAGTTTGTCACTTGTGTGATCCTAGGAGAGTTGAAGTTGAAAATAATTTTCTCTTAGATTTTCCATCTTATACTCATATTTAGTATAATTTTCAAAATCCATGTCACACTACCAACCTTCTTGACCTTTTAACTTAGTAAAAGTATGGTAATCTGAGAGTTCTTCTATCACTTCTTTTTTAGCATAGAAATTAAATGTTAAAGAAATATAATTAATCTCTTACCTTCTTAAAACTTGATAGACCATATAAGTCCCAGTAAACATTAATAATCATCATTATCATATCTATATATTTATGTTTATGTGTAAAAAACAACTCTAAAAAAATTTAAATATTTAATCTTAAAATTTTTAAGCTTTATGTTAAATTATTTCAAATTTACAGAAACGCATTTTATATTCTTATTATTAGTTCATTTATTAAGTTCTCATATTGATGAAATTTTAAAAGTAATTATTTTAAAAAGCATACTCGATCAATATTTATATACATTTTTTAATTTAATTTATATGGTAAAATTATTAAAACTAATATGATAAATGAATTTTTCTGAACGTGGTACAAATTTAGATATTGTCGTATAATATTATATTTAAAATACTAAATAATACTTTAACTAATTAAAAAAAATAATAAAATAATCTTAATACTTAGTAAAAATAAAATACTTTAATTTTCAACATAATTTTACATTAGTTTTATATAGAGAAATAAGACAATTGAAAGAAAAAATTTTCCAATTTGTTAAAATATATACTTATTTCAAACATTAGGGGAATTTTGAGATAAAAATGAGTCTCAAAATGAAAAATGGACTAACAAAATAAACTTAAAAAAACCAATAAACTTCAAGATGATGATATCATCTCCAGAAGTAAATATTGTTGGAGGGAAAAGAATAAAACTACCTTTTCTAAATGTATTTTTGACTTATCTCCTTAATAGTTTACTCAAACTTTAAATGTGGGTACTCTTTGGATGCAGAATTAGATTTTGCATACACCAAGTGTCCATTATGCATACTTTTTAGTAGACACACACCAAAAAAAATATAATACATGAAAAATGTGTTTAACAGAAGCACATTTTTCAAGTATTTTTGACTTTTACTAGTGTATGTCTACTAAACAATATGCAAAGTCGGTATTCATTGGGTTGTTTTAAGCCTGGAGAGAACTCTTGGTTGTAGAGAGTCAATGTCAAGGACATCATTCAAAACTTAGATTAAAACTTTAAAGTTTAGTTGGAGATAAACTATTAATAAGTATAATGAAAACTTCATTCAAAGATTTATTACTTATGACTAGAGTGGCCAATTTTAGGATTTGCAGACCTGATAATTAAGTATGATGGAATGGATCAAAATAAGAAGAATCATAGTTTTAATAAGTTGAGAAAAATGGTTAATGGAACTGGAAAAAAAGAATGTGTGAATATGTTCCCTGAAAATGATGGAGCACCTATTTAGGTACTTTACTTCAAATCATAAGTACCATTTGAAACAAAAGGTGACATAGACAAATATGTAATTTAAAATTCAAACTTGCTGCTACATAAATCAATTCTAGTGGAATAAAAACACAACAAGACATAAAGAAGGAAAATACAGATGTTACGACATTACTCAAATTAGGAATCAAACTAGTTTTCATTTGCTACTCATTGAGACATTCTATCACTACACAGATATGGAACTCGTGAAAATTCTAAACCCCTCTTTCATTCCGCTTCCTGATTTTTATTTTCCTCAAAACATAACTATCTAAATCATTTACGAAACTAATTTTGTTTTACAGATATAAATTTGTTCCTTCAAAAAAGGGAGGGTTTATACAAAACAATAATATTAATTTGTTAGACTTCTCATAACTCATAATACAATATGATATATTGGTTTATTCAAGGACCAAGGAGGAGCATGAAGAGAATTTAGATGCAATATTACAACCGTTAAGAGAGCACAAGCTCTATGCAAAGATTAGCAAGTGTGGCTTCTTCCAGTCACAAATCCACTATTTGGGACACAATATTTCAAATGAAGGAGTAGCTATCGATCGAGAGAATATTAAGGCTATCATGGAGTGTTCAGCACCAAAAAACATGGTTGATATTAGATAATTCATGGGTCTGGCATGCTACTGAGGAAGATTCATTAGAAATTTCACAAAGATTGGCTATCCAATCACAACCTTACAAAAGAAGGGAAATAAATTTGAATGGACACATGATTGTGCAACAATGTTTAATCAATTGAAGCAGTTGCTAACCAATGGACTAGTTGCAAGAATAACATACACTGATAAACATTGTGGTTTGCATTGGTTCCTATAAGGAGGGACTGAATGGAGTCTTATTGCAATAAGGCCAAGTATTTTGTTATGAATCCCAAAATTTAAATGAGCATGAGAAGGATTGCGTAACCTATGACTTGGGACTAGCTATCATTATCCATGCATTGAAAATGTGGAGGTATTACCTCCTTGGTAGGAGATTTATTTTAATTATTGACCATGGAGGGTTGAATTACTTATTCGATAAACCTAAATTAAATGCTAGGCAGTTTAGATGGTGTTGGGTAATTTAATTGTGAGCTAAATTACTTAACATTAAATTACCAATCCAGGTCCGTACACTTGCACAATATATGCTTGGAAATAAGCTTTCAATTTTAATTCTAAAAGAAGAATTCTAATAGTAAGAAATAAATGGTAAACCTATATAAATGAATCAAAATAATGTGGTGAAGCAAAAACAAAATATTCATCTAAAAAGAAATTTAATTTTAAAGACTCCACATGCAAGGAAAATCTATGAGATGAAATCTAGTCAAAGGACACACACATAATTGATTGAAGCAACGAAATGACCACTCTTGAAGGCAATAAAATCCAAGAGGGCTTCATTGGGGGAGAAATACCATACCACGTGTATTCATATTGGGGGATACATATTTAGGAAAGAGTGAAGTAATATATTGAGCATATAATAGGGGTAACGGGTTTTTATATGTTGTGTATAAAAAATGGTGCTCAAAGTTAATGAAAAATTGAATACCTACAATATCTAGTGAAAGTAGGGGTTTTTTAAATTGAGAAGGTGTATTGGGTTGGTATTGGTAGGGGGTTAAAATGTGAATTTTAGAGGTATTTTTAAATATGTAATCAAATTAAGGGTATTGTTTAGTATGCCACGAACACACGTGCTATGTCATAGGTTCATTGAGTGAAGCCCCCATCGTAAAAGAAAATAAAATATTCAAATCTGGTGAAAGCAAAGACAATTTATTCTAGGAAAGAAAAGAACTTTTAATATAATGAAAGCTTTGAACTTAATATAGAAAACCATTGGAATTTTAATCTATGAAAGGAGGTAAATCTAATTTATAAAATCATGTAAACTTAATCTATGAAATCATGAAAACTTAGTCTATGAAAACAATTGAAATTTGGTCTATGAAAACATGAAAATCTTTAATCTAGGTAAGTGAGTAAATCTAGTCTATGACAACTTGTAAAGTTAATCTATGAAGACATTGAAGACTATAAAGAAATTCAAGAATTTAGTGTGTGTTCAAAGCTTAGATTTCATTCATAAATTAAAACCATGATTTTCCTAAGAATGCTTGTGCAAGAAAATTATGCGATGAAATAATTTATGTGAATGAAATGAATGCGCTTGATCTACAAAAGAACATAAATGGAATGAACAACAAATAATATAATCAAAAGGCTTGAAATAAACATTGCAAAAACTGAGCATAAAAGGAACTAATCTATCTTGCAGAAATGAAACATTAAAATACACTAGTACTCATCAGGTGGTCATTTTAATGTGCAAGAAAGGTGGAAAGTCTGGGAAGCTATTTGATCAAACACCATATCTCATCATAAAAATGATAACCATATAAAAGGATTGTATTTATAACATGTGAACTTTAGTTTATAACATCAAGCATAAGCATAGCTTTAGCATTCCCAAACTTAACGCACCTTTGAGAGGAAAAGGCACTCCTATTTATACAAAAACTAAGATAACTAATTCATAAATGTAGATCCACAAATCTCCCCTAGATAAAAAAATATCTCATGTGGTTACAACCATGTGTTAACATCTAGCAACTAACATCTCTTCATATTCTCTCATAAATCTCTCCTAGATTTGATAGGAGACACTTCTGAAAACTTCCATGATTCTTCTCCATGAAATGTGCTTAATCAATGATCTCAAATTTTCCTCACATATTCAAGGGTTTCAAGAGTAAATTCGAATGTGAGACTTAGAGGAAAACTATGACTTTGTTGGAATCTTCAAATATGCCCATGCACATCACAAAACTCATCCAACTTTTAGATATAAGTGAATGCATGTTATTTTTCTAATATTTAACCATAAATTCACTCAAAATATGAAAACAAATGTATTGAAAAACAATATGTCTAAACCCATATTTAATCATGAAGATGGTCTTAGTGCTTGGTTATGGAACTGCATAATATGGTAAATACTGAAGGAAAATGAAAGAAAAGAGGGTGAAATGAATGATATTTTGGAGACACAACATTCCCCCCAACTGAAGATGTTGCATGTCCTCATGCAACTTTGCAATGATTGTCATGGATTGAAGTCATATTGTTTTCTATAGATTCTTTTATGTAGCTTTGAGGTGTGCAAGATTTGTCAACAAGACATTTTGTGACTTTGAGATACTCTTCAAGACTTGCAAAGTTTTCTTCAATTATTTCACTTCTGAAGAGTTTCTTATTGTTGTGAGTCTTATCTTTCTGAAATATATCTAGGTGTCAAATTTTATGGTTGGTTCTTGTGTGGAAACCATGAGTACTTCAAGTGTTGGTTCTTGCATGACAACACTTTTCTTTTGTTACTGCTACCAGGAATACTTAAAAATGCATTCAAAATGAAGGCCCATTTATATACATATCAATCAGTCCTTTTTCATAATAACCATATCATTCTTTGAATAAAAGAGCAACACCAGTCAATTCGAAGAAACATGTTAGTCAATAATATGCATGGTTATGGAATATGGAATTGACAATGATAATGAATATCCTCCCCCCGCCTCAATTGAAGGAGTTTTTAAATGTATAAGATTTTTTCAGAAGAAATCACATTGGAGATTTTGGTTGACACATTTCGAACCAACGAGTGTGGTTCATCTTCAGGACATGATGAAGAAACAGATCTAGGAAGAGGGTTAAATAGAGAGATAGGTCAACCTAACAGCTAGAAGATAACAACTATGTTTTTGTCTCTTGAAAATTGGGAAAGAAATGTCACATGGGAAATTTTCCAAATACATATCTTTTAGCATTTAAGGAATTATTCATTAAACATTAGAAAACACCTTCACCTATGTAAAAAGTCAATAAGTTATGCATCTCAAAGAACATGGTTGTTACATATGTATCATGTGAAGTGAAAGAATCTAATATGCTGCTTCTTGATTGTAGGAGTAAAGAATGAAATATGAAATTGGAATATTTGTGCCTTCTTATTGTTGAAACTAAGCTACTACTGGTGAACTCAAAAACAAAATATGATTTATTGGAACACTTCTGCAAGCTACTAAAATCATATAGTCTTCACTCATATCTGCATCATGGAATGATTGTTATTTATGTGAATAATGTTTCCTCATGTTGAACATAGAAATAAATTGTTGGATTACCAACCATTAAGGAATGTTGTTAACCAACATGAGAATACTCACCATTGATGTCAATAAGAGTCAAGATGCCTAAATTACATCTTACTAGGTACATGAAAAAATGGGTTGTAATCAAGTCACCTAGAAGATCCAACAAACATGGGACATTGATGTATTATCACAGTTTATTGGTGAGAGAACTCACCATTAATGTATGCAAGCCTCAACGTACTAAAATGATCTCTAATTTCAAACCTAGATAATGTGCTGAACTAAATGGGTCAAGAATTATAGAACGAGGGCCTTAATGAATCCCCCATAATCTAACGTGAGTATAAAACAATGATGTGGAGGACCATAGATGAAGGATTTTCACTTATTAAGCAAGATTTATTTGGCAAAAAGGAAGAGGAAAATGGGGTACCTCAACATTGTGAGTGATTTGATGATTTAGGTGGATGTTGGTGACCACCCGCCTATTCCACCTAGACCCCCACCACTATCTCTTTCAATTTTTCTATTTCCTTAATTGTAGCATAGTTTACTATTTTTGGCATGATTTCGGGTCCTAAACTTTCAGAGCTGTTTTAAGGCCCTAAACAAAGTCTTTCGGGAAAATTGGGGCCACCATGATTCCTAGACCAATGTTAGCCACTCATAAGTTGTAGTCCTCAGATATATCTTTCTAACAAGGTATTGTGCATGTCAGATGGAGATTGTATGCCAAAGTTACGACCCCGGGAAGTTGATGTGCCAATCTACCCAAATGGGGCCTATACTTTTGGTGCTTCATCTCCTAGGGTTAGGATTTTTGATGTTTAGGGTTTTCCATTATTTTTGAATAATAAATAGGCCTTTGAGCCTCATTGTAAGTTCAGAGGGATGTAGCCACAACATCCCTTCTCAGAGATAAGCTATCATCGTCCAAGCTAGTCTTATTACCATTTTGTTTGTAAGCATATTTCAATATTTGATATTAGTGAAATGAAGTGTTATTTTTGTTGCATCTATGTATTTATGGTCATATCTGTAATTTGTTGCATTCCTATTTAAGTTTGAATCAGTGGTATCAGAGGGGCCTGCTCTTTCTCTATTTTTCTTTGCATGTCCCCAACGACGTCAGGATATAAAGAATTAGGGCTGAAGCTGGTCAAACCTTTGCAAGACTAGCCTCGAAAATCTCGATGGCCTCCCATGACGGAAGAGATGAAAGATGAGGGGGAAGGAGATCCTTTCAAAATCTTTCTCGAAGAAGCCCTCGAGCAATAGAGGAACGCGATGATGGACAACTTTACCTAGATCCTTCAGCGACTACCCAGGGGGGACACATCTCCTTCAAATAACTACTCTGGAAGCCCCACACCATTTAAGGTACAAGTTAACTTTGACATCTCCATATTTGAGGGTTAGATAGATGTAGACATCATAGATGAAAGCTTAAATATGCTGGAAGGATATTTTTCTGTTCATGATTTTTCCAGTTAGGAAAATATTACTTTTGCACTTCTCAAAGCCACCCCCGACGTTAAGGATTGGTGGGAAACCTACTGTGAGAAGAAGGATGAAAGTATGTACCCTCACTATTTTCGGCCGCACCCACTTGGAATTTGTTTTGGGATGCCATCAAGGAGATGTATTACCTTGCTAGGACCTATGAGGATAAATACATAACGTGGACAACGTTGCGGCAGGGAAGGGACCAAGACATGTCAAAGTTTACCAATGTTTTTCATGCCCTTCACATGAAGTTGGGTATCAAGGATTCGAAGAAACATTTGGTAGTCAAGTACCATGGCTACCTACATAGGTACATGCATGATGAGATGGAGTTCCTAGACATGTCCTCGCTTGGCATAGCCTACAGATATGCTGTCAAGATTGAGAAGAAGTTTAAAGAGAAAAAGCGAGACTTTGGATCTATGAATCTGAAGCAAGTGAAAGGCAACCCCAAACCATATAAAAAAGGGCAAAGCTAAGGCGGGGTGGCCCAAGATAACCTGCCAAATCCACAAGCAAAAAATAACACCACGAAGATAGAGTAGGACACAGGAAAGTGGTGTGAGTTCCATAAGAGCTCCACTCACAACACAAGTGAGTGTCGAGCCAAGCAGTCACTAGTGACCAAGCTGAAGGCTTCTGAGTCAAACGCATGTTCCGACTCTAAGTCATAACCCGACAAGGGGAATGACATAGGGAAGTAGATCATTGGCCCGGTGCCCAGTGCTACTGTGCCCATCAACAAGATCCAGAAGATTGAGCTTGAATATCTAGAGGTGGGGGAACACCTATTGCACTCATAGATGTGGGTGAAGGGTTCTCCACTGTAGTTCATTATCGACAGCAGGAGCTAAAAGAACCTGATTTTAGTAGAGGTCATGAAGCAGTTGGGCCTACTGACTACAAAAAATCTGCAACCATACACCATCAGGTGGCTTCACCAAGGATCAAGTGCTTCAACATCAAGCTCTTCATGGATGAGGTAATATGTGATGTTGCTCCTCTTGAAGTTTGTGATGTATTATTAAGTCAACCATACATGTAGAAGTGACATGCTATATATGATTCTAGACCCCACTCTGTTATTCTTTCTTTGGGTAGTAAGTTATACAGGATATTGGAGGTAGCCCTGCCTACCGCCATCTTTTTGATCTCTACTAAGCAATGCCATAAGATCATCTCCTAGACGGGGATTTTTTTTTTCTTTTTGATTTTCTCTCAAAGTAAGGGGAAGATCATAGCCACATCCATGCCCCCCTCGAAGGGTTCCTCCACACAGTAGAAGTAGGTGGATATGGTCATAGAAGAATACAAGGACATCTTCTCCTCGCCCACAGGGGTACCCTTGCACTGTCAGGTCAAGCATTTGATCGATCTGACTCCCAAAGCACCTCTACCCAATAGGTCGATATATCACTGCTCCATTTTATAAAATGAAGAGATCAAGTAGCAAATCTAGGAGTTGCTGCAAAAGGAGCACATACGACCAAGTTGCTTGCCTTGTGGGAGCCCAATTGTAATTGTACAAAAGAAGGATGGGATTTGGAGGCTCTGTGTGGAATATTGGGCACTAAACAAAATCACTGTCAGGAACATTTATCCAATCCCAAAAATTGATGACCTTTTGGACCAACTCAAGGGGGCAAAGCATTTCAGCAAGATCGATTTGAATTCTAGCTATCACCAAGTTCCAATAGATCCCACAGATGTATGGAAGACTGCCTTCAAATCCAAGGAAGGCCTTTTAGAATGGTCGGTTATTCCCTTCAGGTTGAAAAATCCCCCTGCTACTTTTATGAAGCTAATGGATGACATATTATAGCCCTTCACTAACTCATTCATGGTTGTTTATCTGGACGACATTCTCATCTTCAACAAGAGTTGGGAAAAGCGCTTACAACACATTTGACAGGTCCTTCAAACCCTTCGGCAACACAAACGATATGTCAACTTGGAAAAATGCACCTTTGGCATGAGGCAAGTCCAATATTTGGGTTACATCATAGATGAGCATGGTGTGCATGTGGATCCGACTAAGATCCAAGTCATTCGAGATTAGCTGGCCCGAACCACTCTAATGGAGCTTCGCAACTTTTTGTGCCTTGAAATTTTTTATCAGAGGTTTGTGTTGGGATTCTCCCATATCACTTAGCCTTTGAGTTGAATTACTAAGGGTGGAACGAAAGAAAAATTTTCCTCATTCGAGTCCCAAGAAAATGCATTCCTTGAGCTGAAGCACTAACTTTGCTCTGCATCGGTACTCACAGTACCAAACCTAAAAAAACCATTTGAAATCAAGGCAGATGCCTCAGACTATTCTATTGGTGCAGTCCTCACCTAGCACGGGCATCTAGTGGCCTATCATAGCGATACACTTTTTGATACAATTCAGAAGTACCCCACCTATGATAAAGAGATGTATTCCATTGTGCAAGCGTTTCGACAATGGAAGCATTACATTCTGGGGACAGAGATGGTCATCGACATCGATCACTAACCTCTTCAGTTTATACAGGAAAAAGGGAAGTTGTAGAATGATCACCATCAGAAGTGGTCTATATATCTACAAAAATTCCACTTGAACATTAAATACAGAAAGGGCAGCACCAATAATGTTGTAGACTGCCTTAGTCGACCCCCACTTGCAACACTAATTATTTTTCTCAACTTTTGTGGCCATGAGACCTCTAGATGGATTCAAGTATACAAAAATGATCGAGAGTTCACCTCCACATACCATATGCTAATAGATGGAAAGAAAGTTCTTTATTTCCACCTCCAGGATGCATTATTATTATACCTGGGCCACCTTTATGTTCTTTCAACTGAGCATTCCAAGCTAATTTGGGAGGCACACAACAGTCAGGTCGAAGGACACTTTGCTGTGGAGAAAATTATGGCTGTACTACAAAAGTACTTTTATTGACCCAAACTCTAATTGGATGTTGGGAAATATATCAGATCCTACATTACGTGTGCCATCGCTAAGCCAACCATAAAGAAGCAAGGACTGTACACTCCTCTACCTACTCCCAGCCAGCCATGGGAATCCATCTCCATGGACTACATGTGTAGCCTCCCTTCTACCAAGCATGGTAATTACTATGTATTTGTGGTCATGGATAAATTTTCTAAGATGGCTATATTGGTGGCCTACACGAAGAGTATCATAAGAGAGGAAACTATCAAAATCTTCTTTGAATGAGTATGGGTACATTTTGGGATCCTGCAAACCATTATATCAAATCAGGATAGCATGTTGTTAAGCACATTTTTGTCAATGCTCTATACATTATTGGACACCAAGCTCACCAAGTCGATTGCCTTCCATCCCTAGATTGATGGACAGACAAAGGTCATAAATAGGATGATAGTGCATATTCTTTGCATGTACAGCTCCAAGCATCCACAAACTTGGGATGAGAGTGTTCCCTATGTGCAACACAGTTATAATAGATCTCTCCATACCTCGAATAGTCACAATCCCTTTCAAGTGGGTATAGGATTTCAACTATTATGTCTAATTGATGTTGGCATGCCTCATGCGACTACACAAACAAAATCCACACATGTATTGTCTGCGGTTGATAAAATGACTAGATTTATTGAACGCATCCAGCACATCCACCAGTATGTTCATGACATATTGGAGAAGTCAAATGCCAAGTACAAGCTGTGACATGATTAACATCGGGCGCCACACAAGTTTCAGGTGGGTGACAAAGTTTTGTTGCATTTGTAGAAAGAGCGCCTTTCCGAAGCCCATCAGAAGCTTAGACCACTCTAATATGGTCCTTACACCATTACCAAGGATGTGGGAGACAATGTTTTTGAGCTCAACATTCGCCCATTCCTTGGCCTACACCTAATGTTCAATGTGGACCATGTTTGACCATACTTCCCACCATTACTGAACACATCAGACATTGTAGAACAACTCACACCAACATATTAAAACCAGACTACATGGAGCATGCCACAAATATTTGAATTATGGACACATAGGTCAAGAACACTCGCCAGCAAAAGATCCAACAATATTGGGTTGTCAAAGTTGGCCAAATCCTGCACCAAGGCCAGTGGCTGAATAGGGACCAAGTTTAGCAAAAGTTTCCCCATCTCATGGAGGCAGCTAACACAATTGGGACCATTGTTTCCTAAGGGGAGTTGAATGATTTAGGTGGATGTTGGTGTCCACCTACCTATTCCATTTGTACCCCCACCACTATCTCTTTTAGTTTTTCAGTTTCCTTAATTATAGCACAGTTTACTAGTTTTAACAGTTTTTAGGGTCTTGAACTTTAAGAGCCATTTTGAGGCCCCAAACGACGTTTTGATTTTGGAAAATCAAGGCCAATATGGTTAATAAACCATGTTGGACAATCAGATTTTTTAGTTCTCATATAGATCTTTCTAACGAGTTATTGTGTGCATCAAACATATATCGTATGTCAAAGTTACGACCTCGGGAAGTTGATGTACCAATTTACCCAAACAGGGCCCATAGTTTTGGCGCTTCATCACCTAGGGTTAGGTTTTTGACTGTTTAGGGTTTTCCATTGTTTCTAAATAATAAATAGGCCTCCGAGCCTCATGGTAACATAGTTCAGAGGCATTTAGCCTCCAGATCCCTTCTTAGAGATAAGCTACCATCACTCGAGCTAGTCTTATTTCCATTCTGTTTGTAAGCATATTTCAGTATTTGATATTAATGAAATGAAGTGTTATTTATGCTACATTTCTGTATTTATGGTTATATCTGTAATTTTTTGCATTCTTGTTTAAGTTTGGATCAGTTGAATGACTTTGTTCATGGGTTAGGTATAAAATGTAAGTGAGGTAGGAGAGTACGAAACTTGCAAAGGGAAAATAGGTTTGATGTCATGCTCTAGTAGTAGAAAGATGGAAATTCATGGGTGGGCTATAAGCTTAGAGAAAGGAAAATGAATGAGTAACAATGACATGAAATATGAGATCTGACATGGAATGAGCTTGGCTTCTTCATGATTCAATTGAAACATGCTTCTTCTAAAGAAGAAATTGGCCTTTGAAAACCAATTGTGCATAGATTGATCTTCTTTGATCATCCTAGAACCTATAAAAATTAACACTAATCTACAATAAAATGTAAGATTATCCAGGGAGAGAGGTGATCAATCTCTCTTCATTTGATATATACACAAAAAATTCATAAATAGTTCTAATAAAGTATATACAAAGAGGATAAAATAAAAATGAGATGCAATTTTACCTATTGGGAAGCAATGCACTTTGGAGTACCCTTCAATGTTTTGTTGATAGTTTATTTGTCTGATATCTAATTTGAATGATCAAAAAACCAAATTAAATCAAATTCATATAGAAACATGCTTTTAATGATTTGATGATTTTTCCAAGTCCAATTATTAAAAAATTCAAAAAAATGATCATTTTTAATTGTCTCAAATGTTCTTGAAAATGACTCCATGATGTATAGCTCTTCGAGATATTTCTAATGACACTTGAATAACCTCAAATGAACATCATATGAAAAAGTTATTCCCCTCTGAAGTTTTTGCAAAACAATAAAAACCATTATGTAGGGGTGCTAAGGGGCGGTGCCAAGGAGTTCCATGTGGAAGCATTGGATAGTGCTACATGGATTGTAATGTGCTAGCTAGGAGATGATAAGGTGATTATGTGGACTATTGATTGATGGGAGCTGTTGACGTGGAGACCATTCTCAAGTTGACATGTAGGAAAATGATGTGCTGCCATGTGGACCAATAAGTCGTTGCGATGTGTTAGCTAGTTTTCTCTTCAAAATATTTATTGATATAAAATTGGACAATCATGAGTTTTAAACACATGACCTATAACATATAACCCCAACAACTTACTTTGGATGGTGCTGGAAATCCGTCAACCATGGGGGTATCACTGATGTGAAGTCCTAGTTAGACCTCACACTATTTGGATGAGGAGCCCCATCTGGAGTATCGGCCTCACCACCATCACTCTAAGATTTTCCTTGGCTGCAACGACTGCGTAATTGAGGAGTTGAATGAGACAAGCTTGAGCATTGAGACTGCCCAATGTGTACTTCTAGAGGTCTGGGGGAGATGAATGCACAAATGAGGAGCTCAATGAGGAAAGATTCAGCCTTGAGACATCCCAATTCATAGGACAATAGAGAGAGAGGCTAGAGGATTACACAGTGTGCATTTCTATGGGCCAGGAGTGAGGTACTAATGCTTGTGACTACACAATGTGCAGCATTGGAAGCTTGGGGAGCAAGACTGCGTAGTTTAGGGTCTCAGTGAGATAGGCTTGAGCATTGAGACTACGTAATGCACAATTATGAAGGAATACTGGTTAGTGGATTACACAGTTATAGAGTTCAAGGACTGAAGGAGACAACTTGATGACTGAGTTAGCATAATGCGTAGCAAGAGATTAGATGGGAGGTAGGATTGCGCAGTCTCTTAGGGAAGCGAGGACGAATCTGAGCATTGTGACTACACAATGCGTAGTCCTCGAAGGCAGGAACTACACATTATGTAGTCCCAAGAGGTAGGGATGCATTCTTGAGGCTTTCCACTACACAATGAGAAGTTCAGGGAGGAGTCTAAGTTCATAAGGAAAGAAGTTTTCCAGAATTTGACTAAGAGTGGGATCAATGAGGTAGAGATGAAACCAAGATAAGGATTAAACATTATCACACACTCAAAACAATCGAAAACACAACATTGAACACTAAACACCTAGAATCAACATGACCTCTTTGTTGCAATGGAAAAAAACACTTTCCCCAAAGTGCAACACTTAAGATACACTTTTCTACAATAGTGATGACACCTGTATGACAATGCTCAAGATTTGGGAAATAAGTCTAATGCATGTCTTTATGATGAATAGGACATAGTAGTGCAAAAGAATGTATCAGAGTTTCTGTTTAATAATGTACAATTGACTCCTTTCGACTAGGTGCAACACTACTTTGTGAAGGTAGTGATGACACTAGTGCAATAGTGCATGGATCTTATAACAACCCTGGTGAAAATTTCATGTAATAAGAGTTAATAAAGGAAAAATAAGACCAGGGATAAGGGACACTTATTCCAAGTTGAATGTTGGGAAAATATATCCTAGTGGACATCACTAGATGTGTATTTTTGGTTAAGGAAATTGGCAAAGGCTAAGGCAAAGGCATTAAAAGGCAAAAAGGCATTTTTGGAACATTTACTTGCGAAAATAAAGGAAAATAGGAGAAAAGTAAGGTGAAAGGTCACAGGTTTCATGTCAGGAGAAAATTGAAGGAAAATAATGGAAAATGAAGAAAATAGAGGCCTCATTAATAAAAGGGCTTTTGAGGATTAGTTGGTAACATTTTGAGAGTTCAAGTTTGGAGCTCCTTGATTATTCTCTTTCTCTCTCTCACACTCTTGGTCACTTAGAGTTTTCTTGAAGCGCTCTAGTTTTGGATCAAGGAAGGAAAATCAAATGAAGGGAAAGGAATAAAATAAAGGATCAAAGAAGAAGAATAGGATTAGGAAGCTTCGGTAGGAATACTTATAGGTTATCTTTTGCATGTGTGATTTCCTCGCCGGTTTGGACATGCATGGCTTTGCATGTGGGTGTATGGTTCTCTTGATGTTGGGGGCATGGTTTTGACGAGTTATGACAATGTTTTTCAGCCTAGCCTTGCCTTTTTCTAAATACCATGGTATGTTGGGATGTTTATCTCAGTTTTGAGCTTTGGTTTACTGGATGGATTTCGAAATCTGGGGTGGAGGTGGTCACAAGGTTCATTCCCAAAGGTGTAGGAATCCCTTGACCGATTTTGGCGGGATACATGGTAAAGCATAAAGGAGAAGTATCAGTTTAGGGCCTAGTGATCTGGGTTTGGATTGCAGCAAATCGTGAGAGATTGGTCTCAATTTAGGGCCTAGTCATCTGTGATTGGATTGTGATAAAGAATGAGAGACAAGGAGATGGAAAATTCCTCAAGGATAGTGATGTATTATGGATGGCATTCAAAGTTCGGTTCGGTTGTGATCAGAGTGTCGGTTTTGGTGTGATAACAATTTCGTGAGGGTGGAGGTGGTTTAACCTCTGGATTCCCTTTGTTGTTCTTGGATTAGTTGTTCTATGAGATCACACATTCATGCTTGGAATATGGCACAAGGGTGACTGGCTAAAAGAGAGATTTGGTTAAGCCATCTCTATGGTTGGGTGGTACATGGAAGTTTGAAACCTGGTTGGATTTGCCTATGCTTAATAAAATCTATGTTCTCTTACTTTTGCACTGATTTATATGTGGATTTAATGGTTGTCATATATCTGATATTTATATAGTTTTATCCTGGTCATAAGCATGGTTATATCATTGGTTCATGTCATGGTTATTTCATATGTTTAATTGTAATTGTTAATTGGATGGATGCAAGACTTAATTGATGATATAATAGTTCAATGGAGAAGGAGGTGACCCTTGTGGTTATGTTTCCAATCCAGTCCTAAAGGAATTGATATTAATGAAATGAAGTGTTATTTATGCTACATTTCTGTATTTATGGTTATATCTGTAATTTTTTGCATTCTTGTTTAAGTTTGGATCAGTTGAATGACTTTGTTCATGGGTTAGGTATAAAATGTAAGTGAGGTAGGAGAGTACGAAACTTGCAAAGGGAAAATAGGTTTGATGTCATGCTCTAGTAGTAGAAAGATGGAAATTCATGGGTGGGCTATAAGCTTAGAGAAAGGAAAATGAATGAGTAACAATGACATGAAATATGAGATCTGACATGGAATGAGCTTGGCTTCTTCATGATTCAATTGAAACATGCTTCTTCTAAAGAAGAAATTGGCCTTTGAAAACCAATTGTGCATAGATTGATCTTCTTTGATCATCCTAGAACCTATAAAAATTAACACTAATCTACAATAAAATGTAAGATTATCCAGGGAGAGAGGTGATCAATCTCTCTTCATTTGATATATACACAAAAAATTCATAAATAGTTCTAATAAAGTATATACAAAGAGGATAAAATAAAAATGAGATGCAATTTTACCTATTGGGAAGCAATGCACTTTGGAGTACCCTTCAATGTTTTGTTGATAGTTTATTTGTCTGATATCTAATTTGAATGATCAAAAAACCAAATTAAATCAAATTCATATAGAAACATGCTTTTAATGATTTGATGATTTTTCCAAGTCCAATTATTAAAAAATTCAAAAAAATGATCATTTTTAATTGTCTCAAATGTTCTTGAAAATGACTCCATGATGTATAGCTCTTCGAGATATTTCTAATGACACTTGAATAACCTCAAATGAACATCATATGAAAAAGTTATTCCCCTCTGAAGTTTTTGCAAAACAATAAAAACCATTATGTAGGGGTGCTAAGGGGCGGTGCCAAGGAGTTCCATGTGGAAGCATTGGATAGTGCTACATGGATTGTAATGTGCTAGCTAGGAGATGATAAGGTGATTATGTGGACTATTGATTGATGGGAGCTGTTGACGTGGAGACCATTCTCAAGTTGACATGTAGGAAAATGATGTGCTGCCATGTGGACCAATAAGTCGTTGCGATGTGTTAGCTAGTTTTCTCTTCAAAATATTTATTGATATAAAATTGGACAATCATGAGTTTTAAACACATGACCTATAACATATAACCCCAACAACTTACTTTGGATGGTGCTGGAAATCCGTCAACCATGGGGGTATCACTGATGTGAAGTCCTAGTTAGACCTCACACTATTTGGATGAGGAGCCCCATCTGGAGTATCGGCCTCACCACCATCACTCTAAGATTTTCCTTGGCTGCAACGATTCACATACAAGAGTGTGCACGTAACCTTTGAAATCAGCAAGTAAGTTGACACTGTGAAATGCAAATTGCAATGTGTAAAATGATACTTTCATGAGATGGAAGTAAGAGTGAGTTTTGTTAGTTATCTAGGGAAGTAGTTCACATAGACACAACAAACAATAAAGTAAATATAACATACATTGAACAAGATAAGTACCAAAGCCACCAAAATAGTTCAATTTCCTTTACACATGTGAACAAAACATATACCACAAACATACAAAGAATAGTTTTACTACAGTCACGATACATGCATGAAAATGTGTTGGATCATCGAGCTTATGGTTATGACTGAAAGATTAAAGTACACAATTACAAGGATGAACTACTAGCTCCAATAGTGGAACATTAAGTCACTTCTTGCTTCTCCAAGTACACAGTTACAATGATGAGCCCTTTGCTTGTGTTATGAGGGTGTATTTATAACAAGAGAAATGACCTTTCATATCCCCGTGACTCTTGAGATTCCCTAATGACTCTTCATCTTCTAATATGACCTTTGGAATTCTATATGACTTTTTGACTTTTCCTAAAGACTCTTTTGTCCATATATGATTATGTGAATTTTCATATTGCACATATGAATCTTGGACTTCCACACATTACATTTTGTCCTTTATTTTAATAATTACATCATTACGCCCACAAATTATGTGGAAAGACACATTGACACACATGACATTGTGATGGCACTGATGAAAATCACAACTTGAGAATGATGATATGAACTTCATGATGAAGTGGAAATGCTAAGGTATTTCTCTCGCAGATTTGTATTCAATCTTCATGTGATGTATGTTTAGTACTTCATCTTCATGAAAGATAATAATTGTTATTCATATTGACCCTCCAAGGGGTTGAATGGTATGGAGTCTTCATGTGGTCCAAATCTTTTGCCTTCTCTTGTAAACTGGTGTCCCTTCATCTTTTCTTTAATGATCATCATGTCTTCATAGCTTCCCAAGCATCTTCTAGAATTTTCTCCTTCTCCTTCTCTTTGATAATCATATTGTCATGTCAAGATAAAGTACTAGCCACTAGAAATCACTCATTACAAGACAACATCTGTCTAAAAAAACTCTTAGTCTAACTTGCTTCATGAAAATTTTGACTGAGATGGAACTAGTTGCTGGACTGATAGGAAAACTAAGGTATTATGTAATGCATAGTTCCATGAGTTGGGAGTGATAATTAAGATTAATAATATGAAATGCATAGTTCTGGAGGTTTGGGCAAGATGACTGCGTAATTGAGGAGTTGAATGAGACAAGCTTGAGCATTGAGACTGCCCAATGTGTACTTCTAGAGGTCTGGGGGAGATGAATGCACAAATGAGGAGCTCAATGAGGAAAGATTCAGCCTTGAGACATCCCAATTCATAGGACAATAGAGAGAGAGGCTAGAGGATTACACAGTGTGCATTTCTATGGGCCAGGAGTGAGGTACTAATGCTTGTGACTACACAATGTGCAGCATTGGAAGCTTGGGGAGCAAGACTGCGTAGTTTAGGGTCTCAGTGAGATAGGCTTGAGCATTGAGACTACGTAATGCACAATTATGAAGGAATACTGGTTAGTGGATTACACAGTTATAGAGTTCAAGGACTGAAGGAGACAACTTGATGACTGAGTTAGCATAATGCGTAGCAAGAGATTAGATGGGAGGTAGGATTGCGCAGTCTCTTAGGGAAGCGAGGACGAATCTGAGCATTGTGACTACACAATGCGTAGTCCTCGAAGGCAGGAACTACACATTATGTAGTCCCAAGAGGTAGGGATGCATTCTTGAGGCTTTCCACTACACAATGAGAAGTTCAGGGAGGAGTCTAAGTTCATAAGGAAAGAAGTTTTCCAGAATTTGACTAAGAGTGGGATCAATGAGGTAGAGATGAAACCAAGATAAGGATTAAACATTATCACACACTCAAAACAATCGAAAACACAACATTGAACACTAAACACCTAGAATCAACATGACCTCTTTGTTGCAATGGAAAAAAACACTTTCCCCAAAGTGCAACACTTAAGATACACTTTTCTACAATAGTGATGACACCTGTATGACAATGCTCAAGATTTGGGAAATAAGTCTAATGCATGTCTTTATGATGAATAGGACATAGTAGTGCAAAAGAATGTATCAGAGTTTCTGTTTAATAATGTACAATTGACTCCTTTCGACTAGGTGCAACACTACTTTGTGAAGGTAGTGATGACACTAGTGCAATAGTGCATGGATCTTATAACAACCCTGGTGAAAATTTCATGTAATAAGAGTTAATAAAGGAAAAATAAGACCAGGGATAAGGGACACTTATTCCAAGTTGAATGTTGGGAAAATATATCCTAGTGGACATCACTAGATGTGTATTTTTGGTTAAGGAAATTGGCAAAGGCTAAGGCAAAGGCATTAAAAGGCAAAAAGGCATTTTTGGAACATTTACTTGCGAAAATAAAGGAAAATAGGAGAAAAGTAAGGTGAAAGGTCACAGGTTTCATGTCAGGAGAAAATTGAAGGAAAATAATGGAAAATGAAGAAAATAGAGGCCTCATTAATAAAAGGGCTTTTGAGGATTAGTTGGTAACATTTTGAGAGTTCAAGTTTGGAGCTCCTTGATTATTCTCTTTCTCTCTCTCACACTCTTGGTCACTTAGAGTTTTCTTGAAGCGCTCTAGTTTTGGATCAAGGAAGGAAAATCAAATGAAGGGAAAGGAATAAAATAAAGGATCAAAGAAGAAGAATAGGATTAGGAAGCTTCGGTAGGAATACTTATAGGTTATCTTTTGCATGTGTGATTTCCTCGCCGGTTTGGACATGCATGGCTTTGCATGTGGGTGTATGGTTCTCTTGATGTTGGGGGCATGGTTTTGACGAGTTATGACAATGTTTTTCAGCCTAGCCTTGCCTTTTTCTAAATACCATGGTATGTTGGGATGTTTATCTCAGTTTTGAGCTTTGGTTTACTGGATGGATTTCGAAATCTGGGGTGGAGGTGGTCACAAGGTTCATTCCCAAAGGTGTAGGAATCCCTTGACCGATTTTGGCGGGATACATGGTAAAGCATAAAGGAGAAGTATCAGTTTAGGGCCTAGTGATCTGGGTTTGGATTGCAGCAAATCGTGAGAGATTGGTCTCAATTTAGGGCCTAGTCATCTGTGATTGGATTGTGATAAAGAATGAGAGACAAGGAGATGGAAAATTCCTCAAGGATAGTGATGTATTATGGATGGCATTCAAAGTTCGGTTCGGTTGTGATCAGAGTGTCGGTTTTGGTGTGATAACAATTTCGTGAGGGTGGAGGTGGTTTAACCTCTGGATTCCCTTTGTTGTTCTTGGATTAGTTGTTCTATGAGATCACACATTCATGCTTGGAATATGGCACAAGGGTGACTGGCTAAAAGAGAGATTTGGTTAAGCCATCTCTATGGTTGGGTGGTACATGGAAGTTTGAAACCTGGTTGGATTTGCCTATGCTTAATAAAATCTATGTTCTCTTACTTTTGCACTGATTTATATGTGGATTTAATGGTTGTCATATATCTGATATTTATATAGTTTTATCCTGGTCATAAGCATGGTTATATCATTGGTTCATGTCATGGTTATTTCATATGTTTAATTGTAATTGTTAATTGGATGGATGCAAGACTTAATTGATGATATAATAGTTCAATGGAGAAGGAGGTGACCCTTGTGGTTATGTTTCATAAGTAATTTCAGTCATTTATGCTCTGTCTTGTATACTAGACCTGTAGCTTGCATTGATGCCAAGTGTTTGACAAAATGTCAGTCTCGATTGGGGATGCTCAATCCTAGTCCTAAAGTTGAATTTTGATTTACCAACATTGTTATGTTGTCTTTGATGGATTCTAAAGGTTGTACCAAGTTTTGGGTAGTGGCCAAGATTCTAGGCTAGAAAAGTGGCTGAAATCACGTGGTCACTAGCATAGGTTTGCTGAGAAAAGACCACAGTCGTTGGCATAGGTTTGCTAAGAAATGTTCACAGTCGCTGGCACATAGGCCTAGGAGAACAACTTCGGGTTGCTGGATGCTGTCATGCCTATATCATGAGAGAGAGTAGGGGTTAAAAGGCTTAAATCACTAGTGGGACTCAGGGACAGGATATCTGAGTGGTTGACATCTCTCCTAAGGGTGTTGTTGTCTCAGTGGCTGACATGTCTCCAACATCAAAAGCACCTTATAGGATGAGAACACCTAAGTTGGTTGAGTTAAAGTTGCAGCTGAAGGAAATGTTGGACAAGAGGTACATTAGGCCAAGTGTGTCACCTTGGTTCCCAACAGTGTTGTTTGTGAAGAAGAAAGATGGGACTCTTAGATTGTGCATTAATTACAGGCAACTGAACAAACTAACAATGAAGAACATGTACCCTTTGCTAAGGATTGATGATTGTTTAATCAGTTGAAGGGAGAAATAGTGTTATATAAGACCAACTTGAGATCGGGATACCATCAAGTACGTATCAAGGAGGAGGATATCTTCAAGACTGTGTTTAGCACTAGGTATGTGCATTATGAATGGTGTCACTCACTGCATTATGGGTTTCAGTTGGTCAAGGATGCCCAAGAGAAGTGAAATTTGAATCCACCTTCTCAGGCCATAGAAAATATCAGAGCTTAGTTAGGCCCTCTTCATTGCATAGTTATTAGAAAAATATTGTCAATGATATCTAGAAGTTCAAGAATGGAATTCTAGATTAGAAGTTAGAGCATGTTGAAATTACCCTTGGAAAGCCTCAAAAACAAAGAAAATGACCAAGTATGGGAAAATTGCATATCAGGACCCGCGAGCTTATCACAATTGCAAATCGGCTTAAGTTAAAGTCCCGCAAACAGGAAATATCTATGGGGTCAAGGGATCGACTATCAATAGTTCCCAGCGGTGCAAATATTGCATATCGGTGGTTGGGGGCCCATTACACACAACATATAAGAGGTCTGCAATGTGGATCACCGATATGCTCGGTGATCGCTTGAATAAAGGGGAACATACAAACGTGGGGTCACAAAGCTGCCGATTCCAATAACACTGAAAATCACCGAAATCTTAGTTTTAGTGTTGAAGTGTTGGGGGAGGCTGAAATCCGATTATCAAAGGAAATGCATGGAAAAACAAGAGTGGGTTGTCCCTTTTCTCTCTCCTCCACATGGTGGTATACTAGTACAGCATATCGGCGATGGGCAATGTCGCATCCCACAATCTCGCATTATCGGCAACTGGTGGAACATAGGGGCTACCACTCGAAAGCCTCGTGGTGTTTTGATTTGCAATATAGTATAACATCACCAGTTCTGGTAGAAAAGAGTTTATAAAGGAAATGCAGGAAACAAACCAAGGTAGGGCATCCCCCTTCTCACTCCTCCATGTGGCAGTATGGTCTATTGGTGATCAGTAGAACAAGGGCATCGCAAATGGCGTATCAGCTATCGGCAGGGCTACTGCTCCCAAAAACTTGTAATATTTGGGTTTTTGCGATATAGTGTAAGAGCTTCGGGGAAGGACAAAAACCATTTATAAAGGAATTTCATGAAAAGCCAAGGTTGGCAGACCCTTTCTCTCTCCTCCACATGGTAGTACAACGGGTGGCGTGGAAGTATGGCGGGTGACATGGCCATATGGGAGACACATGTCACCTAGTTTCAGCTTTTTCAAGGGTCGTATGGGGCCATTTCCAGGTGACACATGTCACCACTCATAGGGTGACACGTGGCAGTGATGACATCACCTCGTGGATCAGTGATCAGTAATCGCATGAAGTGTTAAGTGGATAAATCGTTCTTGCGGACAAGACCGATCTCCCTAGTATCAATTGATATCTAGCAACAAGAAGGACAAGAAAATATACTTTTCTCTAAACATATTTCGATTCATTAATACAAACTAAGAGGTGTTTTAGACCCTACCTTAAGTCCAATGCTAGTTTGTGGCAGCCTTGCTCCAACAGCTTCAAAGAGTTTCCTTTTAATAACTTGCAAACACAAACAAGAACACATCAAAGAACACCTGCATAGCTAACATAATAAATCATGTTCATCATAGTGATCAAGGAGTCTATGAAATAAACCATTAAGCACAGGTTATTGACAAAAATAAACTTGATTGTATTAACTTTGAGAAAGAAGAACTTTACAACCTTGGTGCCTTGATTCTGTACAAACTCTTCCCAGGGTCCAGGCAGGAATCTCCTCTACTTTGACAAGCCTCACTCTCTCCCAAATGAGATCAAAAGGCATGTGATCTTTCCTCTCAAAAGCTCAATTAGGAAGACTAAGTTCCAACAACATATACCCTAAAAATTATTCAGCTTTTAACCTCCCAAGTAACCCGCCCAAAGCTTCATTTTATAGTGCAAGGGAAGGAGGTTACAGGTCCACCATTGAAGGGATAGAGTCCTCCTTCAAGGGGATAAGCTCCTCACATCAAGGGGTTAGGTCCTTAAGGAATGGGATGCATGCACCCTCAAGGAGCGAACTTTCCAGTGCAATATTCCCTCTAGAAGCTTCCAAAATTGACTCAAAGTGAGTTTTTAAGAATAAATGTGCACCTTTTTAACTTTTACAGGGGTTCACACCCATAAATGCAGATATAGAGCGGTCAGGTGTGTAGGGGACATGGCCAATGGGTGCGGTACCATAGGTAATGCTAAGAGAAAGTGTGAAACTAGAGTTTTAGAGATTTTTAAGGACATTCTCTCATTTTCAAAGCTTGATATGCAAAGCTGAGGTTTAAGACTTGCAAAGGAGGTATGTATGAGTGGTGATAGACTCATATTGATTACAGAAATTTCATGGTGACAATTTTTTGTGTAATAGATTACTCCCTAAAGTGCCAAGTCTGTAATAGATGAGGATGATTTTTGTCATCTATGACGAGTGAAGTACTTTATCATTTCAAGGATCTTCCTATGGATACCCTGGTCGG
>APFE031363601.1:141403-174228 GCA_000404065.3 Pinus taeda
TAATAACTCAATCACTGCACTATACTCTGCAATGTTATTTGTTGTTTGACCAAGGCTTACCCCATGCATAGATACTAACTCATCAGAGGGTGAATAGATAACCCAAGCTACGGAAGAAATATTCCGTGTACTACGACAGGAACCATTAGCAAAACCAATTTATGTTTGAGAAGATGCCGACATCTGCAATATCAAGAGTAAAACCAAGATAAGCAGGAATAATGAAAAAACACTCTCTAAACTAGGCACACTTTCTAATCTAAAACACACCAACTAGAAAGAAATCTTTTCTAACTAGAATCTCCACACCAAACTTTAAGCATAATATCTTTTCAGATAAATCCCATTTCTAGGTTTACCTAAAGAGACACCGTCAAAATCTACTAATTCATATGCCCCTTTGGCCAGCTTTTGCTTAACAACAAAAGGACCATGCCACATGGGTATGAATTTTCCAGCCCCTAGCTTATCATTATCTTGATCGTATAATAAAACTAGGTCCCCTTCCGAAAAATTACGAGGTGTAACATTTCGATCATACTGAGCTTTTATCCTTTTTGCGTGAGTCTCGATTGCTAATGCAACATCACGTTAATTCTCATCTAATTGAGCTAAGTACAAAAAATGTTTTTCCTCTTCGGAAGTGGCTGGAAGTAATTCTATGGCTATTTGCAACAACGGAATTTTGCATTCAATGGGTAACACGGCTTCCAACCTGTAAACAAGTTGAAAAGGAGTGAAACTTGTTGATGTTTTAACTGAGGTTCGGTATGCCCAAAGCGCTAAAAATAACATGTGATGCCAATTCGACTAATGAATAACAATGATTCGTCAGATCATGGTGACTAGAACTTTGTTGATTGCCTCAACCAGACCATTAGCTTGTGGGTAATATGGACTAGAGCTATCGTGATGTAGGCCAAGATGATCTGCTGGCTCAGTCATCATGATGTTTTGGAAATGGCTCCCATGATCAGTGATAATTGCTTGAGGAACACTGAACCTAGCAATTATATGATTGAAAACAAAAATAGCAGCAATTTTGCCTCTGCCGAAAATGTAGGCATCGCCTCGACCCACTTGGTAAAATAATCTACCGCAAGGATGATATACGCATGCCCCTTGACCGAGTGAGGGTTACATGTAATAAAATAGATACCCCATTTCGCGAAAGAACCAATGGTAATTATAGGGTGGAGAGGAGCAGGTGGAGCATGCATCTTTCGATAAAAATTTTGGCAATTGTGGCATTTTTGGACTGCATTTATACAATCTTAAAATAAGGATGGCCATAAATAACCAGCATGCAATATCTTTTGGGCTGTGGCATACCCATACATATGACTGCCACACGCTCCAGAGTGACAGTCATTCTGAACCTTTTCAGCTTCCTCATGAGTTAAACAACGATGGAAAACAAAACCCACTCCATGACGATAGAGTGTATCTTCAATAATTCTGTACTGTTGGGATCGAAAACGTATTTTCCTTCATTGAGAACGTGAAATTTCAGGCCGAAAAGATTGGGTTTGGAGATAGACGATTATATCCCCATACCATGGATCAAGAGTACTAATAAGAAACAAAGATCCATCCGCAAGGGATTCTTCTACCATAGATTTGGTATCAGTACGCGGGAAATCACACATTAATTCCGCGAAAACCAAAGACTTCTTTGACTTGGATTTTTGAAACTCCAGGTCAAATTCCTGCAAGATAACTATCCATTTGGAATACTTGCCCCCAGCAATTGTTTAGTCAAAATATATGTTATAAGGTTACAGTCAGAAAGTACTGTGGTTTTGCGTAGTAGAATGTAGTGACGAAATTGCTGGATAGCTTGAACAGCTGCCAGAGCCAATTTCTCCACATGCGAATACTTAAGCTCAGTCGGATTCAAAGTTCGACTAAGATAGTAAATCACACATGTTCGGCATTGAATTCATCTTCCTGAACTAAAACCATTCCAATGGTGGAATGAGAAGCGATGAGGTACAAAAATTAATCCTGGCTGTAGTTGGGAGGATGCAATAACGGTGCATGGGTCAACACGTATTTAAGTGTATCAAAAGATTTCTGAGCTATCTCATCCCAAAATAATGGAGTGTTCTATTTCAACAACCTAGTAAAACCTTTTGTTATCTCGGCGTAGTTAGGAATGAATCGACGTAAAAAGTTTGCTTTCCCCTGCAAACTTTGGAGTTGGCGAAGAGTCGAAGGCGGAGGTAATTTAACAATGGCCTCAACCTGCGAGGGATCGACATGAATGCTCGCTTTTGAAACAACAAATCCCAGTAAGCGACCTATTTATATACAGAAAACACATTTGTGTGGATTCAACCTAATTCGATAATGCCTACATCTCATAAAAATGGCTCGTAAATGAGTGAGATGATCGAATCTACATAATGAATGAGCAGGTAAATCATCGAGATAAGACTGCACAATGTACTTGATGTTGTGAAATGCGTAAGACATATCCCTTTGAAAAGTTGCTCCGACGTTCTTCAACCCAAAAGTTAATTTGCAATAAGCAAAGGTCCCCCATGGACAAATGAAAGCCGTTTTTGGTTGATCAACAGGCAGTGTGTTAATTTGATTGTAACCGGAAAATCCATCCATAAAGGAGAACATTTCACTGCTGGCACAATCATCAATTATTTGATCGATATAGGGAGTTGGATAATTTTCCTTTGGACAGGCTCGATTAATATCCCTATAATCAATACATATTCTTATCGTTCCTTGCTTTTTGTTAACAGGAACAATATTCGATACCCAATCCATTAAAGGAATCGGATATATGAAACCTGCTCGAAGTAATTTCTCAACTTTAGCTTTAATAGCAGCAACTTTTGTTGGGTGTATCTGATGCAAACGTTGCCGGACGGGTTTAGCATCTGGGTAAGTTTTGATTTCATGGACAACAATTGATGGATTCATTCCTGGAATTTCTTCGTATGACCAGGCAAACACGTCGTGGAATTCTTGAAATAGGGCTTTATAAGTTTGGATTTCCTCGTCCGTACAAGAAGCACCTATATGAATATTTTCAATAATTCTGGGTTTCACTGAAATGTCAATAGGAATGGTTCAAGAAATGTTTCCCAAATTCAACTCAGAATCAGGATGTTTCAATGGATTCCATGGTTCCTTGACATAACCAGTGGTAAAAATTGATGAGAAATCATTCTCAAAATGATCAAACCCAGGTAAAAATGAAGATCGATGATGAAGATCTTCCCATGGTAAATCATCAACATATAAAATTTCACGAATTTTCTCATCAGTATGAGCAGGTTCAGAAAACGTTGTTGAATTTGAGGTTGAAATTGAAAGTGACTCCCCATGGACCACATTCATTGGATCAATTTCGGTTGAACTAGAGTCAGAAAATGACTGGACCACCTAATATGCAACTTCAAAGGGACTCAAAGGTATGTCATCATTAAATGAGTCCACCTCGGATTTAGAAGGAACAATCCAAGGATCATCAAGAACAATAGTGTCCGATGAAATCATGTGAATTGTTGCAAACGAAGGTGATACGTTAGGAGGAGGAAAAGAAAAAGTTCCTAGCAAACCATAATCTTTGACTAATCCCACCCCAACATCCTTATAAGGGATAGCTGTTTTACAAACAATTGTTGAATATTCTCAGAAGAGGCTAGGTCGAATGAAAAGTAATTCAACTGATCTATTATAATGATCTTTCCATTATGAGGGAACTTAATGAGCCGAAAGACTGATGAAACAACAACAGTCATTGCATAAGACCAACTACGACCCAAAAGAAGGTTGTAATCTAGAGGGGCATCAACCACCTCCACATCTAGAGTAACAGTTTTTCCTTCTACCCCTATAGGTAAATCCTGCAGAATGCCATAAGGATGAAACCCTCGGCCATCAAAAGCCTTCAAAATTGTTGGGGATTAGTTAAGTGTCGGAGAACCAAGTGATTTCCAACACAAAATCGACATAATACACATTGAAGCTCCCTCATCAATCACAGTCCGAAAGCAAGGCTGTTTTTGACTAACACTAGGATCTGGAAAGCCATTTGATGAGGTAAGCGAGGTGTACTATTTTCTAAATCGAAGATTATAAGGTTGGAATCCTAAACATCAACAACTCCTATAGCAGACAAAAGCAATTTATGTTGTGCTGGACATGATTGCAGCACCTCCAACACTGACATTGCTTAAGGGGATATAGTTAAATCTTCAACAATGTTATAGTTTTGAGCAGCTCTCGCATGTGGATTAAAAGCTGACTTCCGAAGTATACCTTTAGCAGGCGGTTTGATTACTAAGTCTGGATTAGGTTTCTCGATCTATAGCGGATCAGAACCAGGAGGAGTCGAAGTTGATGGGTTTGAACTAGAAGATTCTGGTTCCTTACGACCAACAGGATTCTTACTTCCATAGTCTTGCGATCGCGTCGCAATCTTGACATGGGACATCATCATAATTGGTTATTCTGAGGAATTTGAGGAAGAACCTATCATCTTACTATCTTGAGTGGGAAAAGGATCCTTCAAGACAACAGGCGTTTGAGAACCTTTGACAATTTTTGAAACCTCAGCTCGATGTGGACAATCTCTTGTAAAGTGCTCCTCATCATAGATGAGACAAGGATAGCGAGGTTTATGCTTCTCGTCAGTAGATTCAATTTTTTTTGGCTTCTCTTTTGTGTTTTGTTTATTTTTCTTCTTCCCTTTCTTTTTACTGCCAGATTTGGATTTGGCCGTAGAAGATTCTACAACATGAATATCGGCAGGAACTTCAGCAGAAGCTTCTCTTGTCGGGGAATCTGGTAAAGTTATAATAGGAGAAGAATTCTTTGCAGATTTCTTCTTACTTTTGGTATTAATTGCACCAATCATACCATCAGCGGCATAAGACCCTGAAGGAGTTGCTATTATTTGATTTTATTTGGGAAGATCAGGGATTTTTTCGTGTAAAGTACCTGACTGCGTATAAACGAGGTCAAGGTAATGAGCCTAAGCAATTACTTGCTCCTCAGTAACAACTCCTGCCTTAGCTACATCCTTAGTGATTTTTGGTAATAAGGATTTAACAAACCATTCTGCCAAAATTTGATCTGGGATATAAACTTTCACTAAACGTCGCCATTCATGAATATGGTCAGAAATATATGTAGATGTTGATTGTTTTAATGAACTTAATAATTCTGTGCCATTGTCATATCTGACAGGCAACTAAAAATGAGTTAAGAATGAAGTAGCTAACTGACTAAAATGATAAAAAGAGCTTCGTGGCAACTCAATGTACCACTTAGCCGCAAGACCAATTAGAGTGCATTGGAAAAGTCTTAAGCGAATTGAATCATCTATAATGGAATTTGATGCACACCAGAGGTGATAAGTCATCACATGGTTGGACGGATCCTCTCCAGGTTTACCCTCAAACTTAGGAATATCACTGGGAAACTTATTAGGCATTGGCGGCCAGTACGAAAGATAATAAATTGGATCGTTCATAAAGCGCAACAAGTCAGGTAAATCCAAAGTTGTGATGAACGGTAACTGATGGTTAGGGTCGTGAAAACCTTGGGACACAAGACCAGCTCCAGGAGGAGGATACCCAAGATAACCTGGAATTGGATTTGCATTTGGAATATTATATCCTCCCGGAAAACCAGGATTAACCGGACCAAACTAGGGTTGTTGAGATTGAGGTTGTCGATATGTATACCCAGGGTACGGTTGATACTAATAAGCTGGGCTTTGCACAGTAGGATGGTATTGATACTGTCCCTAGTACGGTTGATAAGTAAATTGAGGTTGACTTGTGACAACCATACTTGGACCAGGTTGTCCTATAGGCATCTGAACTGAAGTCTGAATTGTAGGTCTTGACTGGGGTAAAGAAGTCTGAGGAGTTGATACAGGAACAGTAGAAATCAGAGCTGTCCATACTCCAAAAGTAGGTGGGGTAGATTGAACAAAGGTTGCAGTAGTTGCAACAGTCAATCAAAGTGGAGTTCGAGGCAAACTAGGCCCAGACTGATGAGCTACACCAGGTGTAGAAGTTTGAATAGTAGGTTGGATGGGTTGCTGGGTTGAACAAGAAACCATAGGTTGTCCAAGTTGAGATGAAAACTGCACATTGGGTTGCAAAATATATTGATTTTGAGATGGATTCCACACCATATTCATTCCAGGGTAAGGATCCATAATAGGTTGAGCATATTGAGGACCATAACTAGCTTGAGTGTAGGACTGGTAATTTCCAGTTCCTTGAACAAATGGTTGACCAGAAGGTGGTTGGAACCTTGAGATTGATACTGACCTTGAGGTTGATAACCTTGAGGCACGTATTGAAAATGGGGTTGACCTTGAGGTATATATTGATACTGGGGTTGACCTTGAGGCATATATTGAGTCTGGGGTTGACCTTGAGGCATGTACTATCCCTGAGGTATGTACTGACCTTGAGGTTGCCCCGCAGGCGGAATTTGACTACCTTGAGGTTGCCCCCCAGGCAGTATTTGACTGCCTTGAGGTTGCCCCCTAGGTGGAAATTGATTACCTTGAGGTTGCCCCCCAGGCAGAATCTGACTACCTTGAGGTTGCAGATTTGGAATATCACTAGACATCATAAGAATTTCTTCTACACTCAACAGTGGAGTTTCGTTATGACCAGTTGATACCCCATGTTGGATGGGTTGAGGAGACGCTCCTGAAAAATTACCAGAAACTGACTGATACCTAGATGGAACAGAAGGACCGCCATATAAAGATGTTTCCGGATTTTGAGAAAACATGGATGACCAGTTTGACATATTCGAAGGAGGATAATAACCTCTGGGCGTTGGATGAAAAGGAATACGAGGTGGTGAAGCAGCGAGACCCGAATCTTTTAAAAAGTTCATCAAAGATACGTACCAAGCGTCACTTCGAAAAGGACTGTAAAAGATAGATTCACGCTCCCTAAGTTCTATAGTTGGTTGATTTTCAAGGGGAGTTATATCCTCGTTTAGAATAACAAGTTCTTCAATAGAAATGAGTCCTGACGGAAGATTCTGGGTAATGACACTTCCTACCCTAGGTGAACCAGGAGCACTAGAAGCTGGAGAAGCAAATCCTGAGGATGGAGTAGCAATAGGTTCAGTTTCAGGTTCAGAAATTTCAGGTTCCTCAACTAATTCATCAGTAGAAGAAAAACTACCAGTAACTTCAGAAACTGAAATTGGTTCAGAAATATACTCTGTTGCTAGAACTTGATAATCATGGTAAATAACTAAAGATGATTCTCCGGCTTCTGGTTACCCAACTCTACTTTCACTAGGTGTGACAAGAGATCTTAGCCCTTCAAGCTGACTTGGTGTATATTCGGGAGGCTGCCTCCGAAGTCTACGGGATTGTCTCGGTAATTCAGCAATGGTTAATTAATTAATTACTTCACACGAAAACAAAGAAAATCTCAAGAAAATCACCTAAAGTCTATAAGGAACCAAACAATTGAATAACACACCTATCAAACTAAGGGTTCAAACCACACACAAATAGTATTTTTTCGTACCGAAAACACTAGTTGGTGATGAAATCCAACCTCGCAAAATTCAATAAAGAATGGCAGTTGTAACAATAACCCTGACAACCTGCTTAATGAAACAGACTGGCACAAGTTACTCCACAAAATCGTCTCGAGTGAAGATAACCCCTAGAGATTCCAAGTGAGTCTAGTCGATGTCTACTCCAGGTACAGTAGGATCTCCCCTCCACCTTCACCTCAGGAAAGAATCCTAAAGATTATGGCCACTAAGGTTACCAACAGAGACAAATATACCTGGGGGAACAGTCTACGATCCGATACGCATGCAAGGGCAGAGTAACAAAGCTCAATCCCCTTAAAGGCTCCTTGACATAATCCAAGGTTTACCAACAAGTGACCCAGGCTCCTCGAGAATGGTCAA
Organism: Pinus taeda; assembly: GCA_000404065.3. Classification (NCBI taxonomy): domain Eukaryota; kingdom Viridiplantae; phylum Streptophyta; class Pinopsida; order Pinales; family Pinaceae; genus Pinus; species Pinus taeda. The sequence continues at coordinate 149,345 of APFE031363601.1, forward strand.
TTCGAGGTTTACCATTTTTAATATGTGAATCTCTGCTATCGTTCCCAATGAGGAAGGATTGATTACCTCACTGGTTCAGATATGATCTTGTGCTTCTCCTTTAAGAGGAGCTTTCACAGAGTATAGATGAAACAATTGGATTTTTTCCTACCGCAAGATCGACTACTTGCTTGTTTTAACTATCTTGGAGAGTTTAATTACTCCCTACTACAAGATACTAGCCTAAGCTATGTTGGTGAATAAGAGCCCTAGAAATAAAAAGATTGCTACATGAATTTTAATTAAGCATTAATTTTATTGGTTGTTTCTTAAGTCAAAAGGTATGGAGATGAAACTTTGTGATGTGAAGACTCGACTCCAAAACGCTAAAAAATGCACCTAACATGATCAATTCTTTTCCTTTTCAATGAATCTCTAGCTAAAGGAAGAGCTGAGAATGCAATTTCTTTGAAAAAAAAACTTTCCTTCAACATAAAAACGAAAAGAAAAACTTTTTTGTCTTTTTCTTTTTCAATACACTCAAACGAAGCTACTAATTATGCTCACGAAATAAATCCCTTTTCATTTCAACACACAACTAGAAAAACAATTTTTTCAAAAGAGAAACTAGAATTTCTAAACAACACACTCAAAACTATGAAAAATATAATCTTGAGATCTAACTTCTTAAAACTAATTGAAATAAAAGCTTCAAATGTTTTTTGAGGATGTTTTTACTTAGTTATTTAGCAAACTAAGGATTAATTCATTCAGCAAGACAAATCAACCAAAAACACCCAGCTATGTTTTTTATAAAAAATGAAATTCACAACTTATGACCAAGTTCATTGAAAGTTTTGCAAAGAGAAACAAAATCAATTTCTCACCAAGGGAAGATCTCACAAACTAGCCAGACTTATCAAGAAGACAAAATATTCTACGGTGATGTAAGGTCTCTTAGGCTTCTAAGCTTCAAGTCACTACAAACACTGAGTGAAGACCAAACCAAGCATGCAAAAACTTCTAGAAATTCATTCAAAGCACAACACCAATGGAACTTACTTATGAGAGACTTTTAACAGGATATATGTAGATCTGGGTAGAGGATAAAAGTAACACAAAGAACCTAAACTAAACTAGACGAAAAGATTTCAAGATTTTCAAAAATTTTGACAGGGTCCACAGGCCCCCACTGAAACCAGGTGCAGTACCGCTCTGTGCAGTAAAGTAACAGTGTGGACAAGTCCGCACTGTAACTTAAATAGAACGTGTCATCCTCATAAAAATTTCTAAAAAATAAAAAATCAATCGAGGACTGAAAAACTACCCAATCCCACACACATCAAGTAAAAACTAGAAACAAAAAATCAAGTTTCTCGAATCAAAGATAAAGGAAAATTAAAGAATCAAATCACGTCCACAGTGGAGTCACCAATTTGTTAAGCGGATAAATCGTTCTTGCGGACAAGACTGATCTCCCTAGTATCAATTGATATCTAGCAGCAAGTAGGACAAGGAAATCTACTTTTCTCTAAACATATTTCAATTCATTAATACAAACTAAGAGGTGTTTTAGACCCTACCTTAAGTCCAATGCTAGTTTGTGGAAGCCTTGCTCCAACAGCTTCAAAGAGTTTCCTTTTAATAACCTGCAAACACAAACAAGCACATATCAAAGAACACCTGCATAGCTAACATAATAAATCATGTTCATCATAGTGATCAAGGAATCTATGAATTAAACCATTAAACACAACTTATTGAGAAAAATAAACTTGATTGTATTAACTTTGAGAAAGAAGAACTTTACAACCTTGGTGCCTTGATGTTGTACAAGCTCTTCCCAGGGTCCAGACAGGAATCTCCTCTACTTTGACAAGCCTCACTCTCTCCCAAATGAGATCAAAAGGTATGCGATCTTTCCTCTCAAAAGCTCAATTAGGAAGACTATGTTCTAGCAACATATACCCTAAAAAATATTCAGCTTTCAACCTCCCAAGTAACCAACCCAAAGCTTCATTTTATAGTGCAAGGGAAGGAGGTTACAGGTCCACCATTGAAGGGATAGAGTCCTCCTTCAAGGGGATAAGTTCCTCACACAAGGGGTTAGGTCCTTAAGGAATGGGATGCATGCACCCTCAAGGAGCGAACTTGCTAGCGCAAGATTCCCTCTAGAAGCTTCTAGAATTGACTCAAAGTGAGTTTTTAAGAATAAATTTGTGCCTTTTTAAATTTTACAGGGGTTTGCACCCATAAATGCAGATACAACGTGGTCAGGTGCACAAAGGACATGACGAATGGGTGCGGTACCACAGGTAATGCTAAGAGAAAGTGCGAAACCAGAGTTTTAGAGAATTTTAAGGACTTTCTCTCATTTTCAAAGCTTGATATGCAGAGATGAGGTTTAAGACCTGCAGAGGAGGTATGTATGAGTGGTGATAGACTCATATTGATTACAGAAAGTCATGGTGACAATTTTTCATGTAACATGAAGTAAGGTTGATTCCTCCCTTGATATTCCTTCCCGACCTACGATTGTGACATGCAGGAACTTCCCAGATGTGATGTTTTATGTGTTACATCTTACAGGGATTTTGTGTCTAGACTGTTGGCCAACTCTATGGAAAGAAGGGAAACATGCACCCTCCCTATGTTGCGATTAAGGCCTTTTCCTTGTATTAACTAAAAATTTTGAATTCCGGCAGTTTACAGTGCTTGCCCCTAAGACTTCTCTTTGAACCCTGCAATCACCGGTCTGTGGGGTCAGGCCCGCCTCGAATAGTAGTGGAAAGCCTTATCACCTGAAGGGCTAAGAACTTGGTTCAATCCCCCCCAGTCATACGAAGAAAACAAAAGGAAAGGGGCTATACTTGAAGGGTCCTAATGGGAAAGTAAAGCACGATTGTTTCACAGTGTTTCAGTGTTAAGGGCCTACATGCGAAGGACTTCGTATTACATCAAAAACACATCCTCAGGTGTGTCTAGGGGCCGAAAGGGTCTTTGCAGAGCTATGAAGGCGGATGGGTTGGCAACTAAAGTCTTAAATGGAGCATGGTGCAGCAATTGAGTAGTACACAGGGACTCAGGAAGATTAATGACTCAACATGGAGCCCCATCCCTCTACACAGCAAAGGACCGCCGATACAGGAACTTATATTTGATCCAACCCCTACTCCACAGAACAAGGCTTTTGTTGGGTTGTGTTATATTCTTTACACGACTAGCTCTAGTAGTTAAACCAGGGGGTTAGAGGGGCTCGAGGCAGTGTCCCATGGAAATTTTTTTTGGACCCTATATTAGGTGGCAGACCTACCAATGGTTTTGTTCATGGATTTCGCGCATGGTTTCAGGTGCGATGGTTTCTGGTCCATGGTATTTTGTAGATCCGATCAAGGGAACTATGGTTATGATCTAATCCAGGGTTAATGGATTGGGATTTATGGATGCTTTGAGATGTATATATATGTATTTTAACATTGAAAGGACATAATGAGAAATCAATCTGGTAGTCTCGTTTTGGGATCCAAGGGAAAATCTCTATGTATATTTGTTTTATGTGTCATGCTCTCGCAATTATTTATTTTCTATTTTTCGAATTCATATGCACGTAATTTCTGTACGAGGTTAAAACCTACAACCTTCGAGTAGTAAAAGTAGAAGTGATGGGAGCTAGCAGAGAAACACAAGAGGCCATATAGTGAGCAAAACACAACCTAAAACATAAGCTATTACCAGGATGGGCACTATAACAGTTTAATGCTTCTCTCTAACTAATATGTATTTTGATGTCCTCCAGTCTACCTTCCTTCAATGAGGCCATTAATTTCGTAATATTTTGGTCCACAGAGCAATCCCAAGCTTAGACAGCTAGTCAACTTGATAGTTGGGACTCCGCTGAAGATATTTCTAATGTAATGAATGTCCATGCCTCCCCTCTCTAGATAAATAGGGGAAATAAAGACTTAAGCAAGGTTCACAAATCTGTAAGAATAAGATCTATGTGTGCTTTCAAACTGTATCACTAATAGAAACATTTTCCTTCAGAATATCGGAGTAATGGTAGTGATCCCTCCTTCAAGAATTACAATATGTTACCCTCTTGTTTAGACTAATTATGTTTATATTTCGTCTTTGAATTCATGCCATAAAAGCTACTATAAATGTATCATATTTCCTATAGATCCATTTGTATTGATTAGGTTAATGCATGTGGCTTAATGATAGGCTAAAACCATATCTTTAAAACTACACTACATGAATCAAAACATCTAGCCTCTTTCAGTTCATCACATCTACTTGTATCTCAAATAACCATAGAATTTCATATTTTCTTCAAGCTCTGTGTGTCAAATATAGAATACTTGATTCTCTGGGCTCTATATTATGAGTAATGTTGTCCCTTTATCTTCTCTCATTCCACTCTACAAATCTTCTTAAACTATAACCCTCTTGAAGTACTCGACCTCTACTATTTTGTATGGACATTTCTATGAACTGTATATGTGAAGAAATACCTGAAGAGCATGAGTTATAAATTTGGATGAATGAACCAACCCAATATATATATATATGTGTGTGTGTGTGTGTGTGGTGAATCCATCTCTAGAAAATCCCATGAGACACAAAATCTAGATGTGCCCAGGCACTGGTCTTGTAAGCAATCGAAGGTTGTCTCTGGAAGATACAACAATGAGTTTGTTGTTGTTCCATTTGGTTTGACTAATGCTCCAACTACATTTATGTGTTTGATAAATAGTGTGTTGCATCATTATTTGGAAAAGTTTGTTATTGTATTCATTGATGACATACTAGTATATTCTAAGAATGAGGGAGAGCATGTTGAGCATTTAGTAGCAGTGTTGGGATTGCTAAAAGAGAATCGGTTGTATGCTAAACTTAGAAAGTGTAGCTTCTTTCATACTGAGGTACATTACTTAGGGCATGTTGTCTCCAAGGATGGCATAGTAGTGGATCCAGAAAAGATAAGGCTTATCATGGAGTGGGCAACTCATAAGAATGTGGATGAGGTGAGATCATTTATGGGATTGGCAGGTTACTATAGGAGGTTCATAAGGAACTTCTCACACATTGCATATACTATCACATAATTGCAACAGAAAGGTAAGAAGCTCGAATGGACAGAAGAATGTGAGGCTAGTTTTGAGCAGCTTAAGCAGCTGTTGACACATGCATCAGTGCTAAAGATTGTGGATCAAGACAAGGAGTCTATGGTATGTATAGATAATCTGAAGAGAGGATTTGGTGGAGTTCTCATGCAAGGACAGGTAGTGTGTTACGAGTCATGAAAAATGAATAGCACAACTAGAACTATCCAATGCATGATCTTGAGCTGGAAACAATATACATGCATTGAATATGTGGAGACACTATCTTCTTAGCAAGAGGTTTATGTTGATGAGTAATCACAATGGGTTGAGGTATTTGTTTAACCAACTTAATCTAAATGCTTGGCAAGCTAGATGGTTGGCTACCCTTAGTGATTTCAACTTTGAGTTCAGATACATCAAAGAGAAGTAGAACCAAGTTGTGGATTCTCTTAGCAGGAAGGTACAGGTAAATCATATAGCAACTATGGATTCTTATGGAAAATATTTACAGGATAGGATCTTGCAGGTACGATAGCGGGATGAAAAATACATCGAGATTATGCACATGCTACAAAAGAGCACATGTACAGGTGTAGGTACATGTATAGGGGCAGGTACAGGTGATCAGGATATAGACTATCTTCTCACGATAGATGGTTTGGTGAGGTTTAGGGACAAGATCTATGTGCCAAATTGCAGTGAACTCAGGAATATTATCTTGAGGGAGTTTCATGCCAAGCCATACTTGGGTCATCTAGGATATTAGAATATGTTGACAAAAATCAATAATTTCTACTATTGGCCGAATCTGAAGAAGGAAGTGGAAAAGTTTATGGCTAGATGTTTAGATTGTTAGCAGGTAAAGGAAGAATGTAAGGATCGAGGTGGTTTACTACAACCTATAGAAATTCTGGAATGGAAATGGGAGGTTATTTTCATGGATTTCATCACAGAACTTCTGAGGACAATGATGCAAGATGACTCTATTATGGTCATTGTTGACAGGTTGAGAAAGGTAGCTCACTTCATTGCAGTAAAGACTACATATTCAACCAGTGAGGTAGCACAAGTGTTCATCAAAGAGATTGTGAGATTGCATGGTGTTCTAAAGAAGATTGTGTAGGACATGGATGCAAATTTCATTTCAAAATATTGGAAGGAGCTATTTGTAGGTTTGGGTACAGAGTTGGCCTTCAACACAACTTATCATCCACAGATAGATGGATAGAAAGAGAGGGTCAATAGGATCTTGGAGGATATGTTAAGGATGTACGCGATGCACCAATAGAAAAAATGGGCGGAGTATCTTACATTGGTTGAGTTTGCATACAACAATGGTTATCAAGAGTATTTGAAGATGAGTCCTTTCGAGGAATTGTATGGGAAACATTATAACACTCCCATCAGATAGAGTGATCCAGTGAGCATGGTACTTATTGGACGGATATATTGGTAGACATGGAACAGGAAATGCAGGTTAAAGAAGAATATAAAGGAAACACATGATAGACATGAGAGTTATGCAGATCAACATAAGGTCCTAAAGGAGTTTCAAGTTGGGGATCATGTATATTTGCACATCAAGCCCAAGAAAATCTCTTTGAGGATTGGTTCATGTGTCAAGTTGGCACCACAGTATTGCGGGCCTTTTGAGATCCTTGAGATGATTGGATCAATGGAATATCAAATTGCATTACCTCCAATAGTGAAAGTGTGTGATGTTTTCCGTATTTCATAGCTTAAGAAGTATATAAAGGATGTTGATCATGTTATTGATTGGTGTGTATTGCAGGTAGAGAAAGAAGGAGAGTTACATCTGAAGAATTAGTGCATATTGCAGTGTAGAGTAGCTCATGCTCAGGAAAAGAGCCACAGAGAAAGTTAAAGTGTAGTGGAAGCACTTTGGGCCTGAAGAAGCTACATGGGAGATGGAGGATCAGAGGTAGGCCCTGTATCCTTCATTGTTTGCCAATTGAGGCAAAGTCATTTTGGTTTTGTGTTGATATATGTTTGGCATATGTTTTGGTAATGTTTTGGTATATGTATGTATATGTATATGGATGTAAATAACTCTATGAGATAATTTATAAAGCTCTAATAAGCGGTATGTGTGTCATGTTATTATGGTTGTTATATTGTCATGTTGTTGTGATGTTTTACTTTTGAGTAGGTATTTGTTGTAAATACTACAACAGGCTAAGCTATAAAGCTACATGGGCAGTATGTTTTATTTTTAGTAGTTTTGCTGACGTCTTGGTGTGGTTTAACACTGAGGATGGTGTTCCCAAGAGGGAGGGTTCTGTAACAACCTTGGTGAAAATTTCATATAATAAGAGTTAATAAAGGAAAAATAAGACCACGATTAAGGGACACTTATTCGAAGCTGAATGTTGGGCAAAGATATCCTAGTGGGCATCACTGGATGTGTGTTTTTGGCTAAGGAAATTGGAAAAGGCTAAGGCAAATGCATTAAAAGGAAAAAAGGCATGTTTGGAACATTTATTTATTAAAATAAAGGAAAATAGGAGAAAATAAAGGTGAAAGGTCACATGTTGCATGTGAGGAAGAAATTGAAGGAAAATAATGGAAAATGAAGAAAATAGAGGCCTCATTAATAAAAAGGTTTTTGAGGATTAGTTGGTAACCTTTTGTCAGTTCATGTTTGGAACTCTCTCATTATTCTCTCTTTCTCTCACACTCTTGGTCACTTTGAGTTTTCTTGTAGAACTATAGTTTTGGATCAAGGAAGGAAAAACAAGAAAAGGGAAAGGAAGAAAAACAAATATTAAGGAAGGAGAGCATGATCATGTAGCTTTAGTAGGAATACTTGTAGGTGACCTTTTGAATTTTTGGTTTCCTAACTGGTTTGGACATGCATGGCTTTGCATGTTGGTGTATGGTTCTCTTGCAATGGGCGGCATGGTTTTGTCAGGTTATCACAATGGTTTTTAGCCTAGCCTTACCTTTTTCTTGATGCTATGGTATGTTGGGATGTTTATCTTTGTTTTGAGATTTGGTTTCTCAGATGGATTTTGGAATCTAGGGTGGAGGTGGTCTCAAGGTTCATCCCAAAGGGTTAGGAATCCCTTGACTAGTTTTGGAAGGATACACTGTAAAGCCTAAGGGAGAAGTCTTGGTTTAGGACCTAGTGATTCAAGTTTGGATTGTGGTAAATCTTGAGACACTGGTCTTAGTTTAGGGCATAGTGGTCTAGGATTGGATTGTGGTAAAGCTTGAGAGACAAGGAGATGAAAAATTCCTCAAGGATAGTGATGGATTCTAGATGACATTCCAAGTTTGATTTGGTTGTGATTAGAGCACTGGTTTTGGTGTGATCAAGATTTGATGAGGGTGGAGGTGGTTTAACCTCTGGATTCTCTTGGTTGTTCTTGGACTGGTTGTTCTATGGGATCCCACATTCATGCTTGGAATATGGAACGCGGGTGACTAGCTGAAAGAGAGAATTGGCTCAACCATGTTTATAGTCGGGTGGTACATGGAAGTCACGAACCTGGTTAGATTTTCCTATGATTAATAAAAGCTAAGTTCTCTTAATTTTTCACTGATTTATATGTGGATTTAATGGATGTCATATCTCTAATATTTATATGTTTTTCTGTTGGTTATAAGAATGGTTATATGACTGGTTCATGTCATGGTTATTTCATGTATTTACTTGAAAATGTTAATTGGATGGATGCAATATCTAATTGATGATATAATAGTTCAATGGAGAAGGAGGTGATCCTTGTTGTTATGTTTCATAAGTTCTTTCAATCATTTATGCTCTGTCTCATACCCTAGACCTGTAGGTTGCATTAATTCCAAGTGTTTGATAATATGTCAATCTCAGTTGGGAATACTCAAGCCTAGTCCTGAGGTTGAATTTTGATTTATCAAAATTGTTGTCATGTCATTGATGGATTCAAAAGGTTGTGTCAAGTTCTGGGAGAAGGTCGGGATTCTGGACCAGAAAAGTGGCTCAAATCTCAAGTGTGACTGACACAGGTCTACTCAGAAAAGTCTACAATTGTTGGCACATAGGCCTATGAGAGTGATTTTGGGTTGTTGGATGCTGGCATGCCTATAGCATGAGAGTGACCAAGGGTTAAAAATATTAAATCATCAGTGGGACTCCGAGACAGGATGTCTAAGTGGCTGACATGTCTCCTGAAGGTGTTTTTGTTGATGTGCATGAGTTTGTTTGATATGTTATGTTGGTTCCATTTCCTTAAGGTCACTAAGGAAGTTGAATTCCTTATAGTAGCCTCTCTCGTCGTATGTTTACCATAATTGGCAGGTTTCTTAGGTGGACATGGGAGGAGGGGGCGTTATAGATCTAATACATGTATATATGATAAATAGGACCCATTGAGACCAAAGTTTCCACTTGAAATGAACCATAATTGTTCCTTTTATGATGTGCAACACCTCCCATGCCAAAAGAAGACACTTGCAAAAGTAAGAAAAAAGTGCAAATAACACTTGAAAAGGCTTGAAGAAAGTGAAAGAAAGACATGGAAGAGAAAATATAGCATGAAAAAAACACTTTGTTAAAGTGAATAAAAGAAAAAAATGATAGTTGCAAACATGAAAGAGACACGGGAAAAAAAGGTGTATGAGAGCGATAATTGAGAAAACTCATCATAATAGAAGTACAATTGGAGGCAATGTGAGAGAGATTGCCACTACAAAGTGCTCATTGATTGTCAACATATGTTATGCAGTACATTATGCATATGTCTTGCATAGTCACTATCACCAGTGATTGCGCAAGCCTTATCTTTAACAGTTTTGTGATATATATCCAAGCTTGCATAGAAAGATGTGTGTTTGTGAATTCATCACAAACAAAACATGTGTGAGCAAGTGAATTTGACACTTAGAATAAAGCTTAACATTTTACAAAAAATAGATTACCATGAAGTGACTATGGAATGACATATTGAAAGATCCATAGTAGGCTCCAAAATTCAAGTGTAGAAAACATTTTGGAGGGTGTTTTTCGTAGCAACAATACTTGGTGGCACATTAGTAGAACTCCAACTTCTCTGCCTTAGAGTAGTTTTATGCATAGGGTTTAGTTTTTCAGGAAGTTTTGATTCATTGCGTGGGTTACTTTGGATTTCCCACTCAACCTGCTTATATATGTAGTCTCGCTTATTCCTTTCTCAGTTAAACACATTCACACAACTAGTTGTTATCACAATTGTTTCAATTTAGGAGGAGGGTAATATATAATGGCGAGTTTGATATAATCAAAGTATGATTTTTCATCTCTAGTGTTGCTCTTCTTACAAGAGGCTTGGAAAATACATCGATGGAGTCACTATAAGAACACAAGCATTGTTTTGCTACCAGCGAGCTTCGATAGTACCCCAATGAAGTTACTTGTTTTGTTTCTTTGGGCAAGAAGACTTTCTCTTCTTTCACCCTTTATTTATTTTATATATTTATAGGATTATGCTTCAACATTTATTATTTCACTCGGGTGGAAGAGGGATCTCGACTTATTGAGAGTAGAAGAGGTTTTCTCTTCAGAGAAGCATAATTTTACCTCTGGTATAGGTTTCTCACTATACATTTCCCCTTTTCCTTCTCTACTTGATTGGATCAACATGAAAAACACTGAAACATTACAACATTAAGCTTAGGAATGAGTTTCCTCAAATAGATACATGTATTGTGGTTCTACACAAAGATTTCCTCACGAAAGGATTGTATTTTCCATTAAAACATCATTGATGAAAATATACAAACCTAAGATAGAGAAGAGGATAACAATTAAGACAAGGATCATTTGTTGTCACAATTTCCCTTTCCAAAATTTTCCACATTATATTTCGAGCCAAAGGGAACATTTTTCATGCAAAGTCTTATTAAACAAAACAAAAAAGAAGAGACAAGACACGAAAAGGAAAAAAAATTAAAAGGACAAAGCAAATCAAGGCTAAGTTGAAAACAGGATGCGAGATAAAAGTAAGAAAACACAAGAAAGACTACAAAGAGCGAGTGCATGATGAGTGTGAAAGGGAGACTAGTATGTAGCTATACCTACTCTTAACCTAAATAGCGAGAAGGTTAGGGTCAACTGTAATGAAATTTCTGATGAAGCCACCATTACTTCTCCTGACCTGCAGTCACAAAGATATGATCGATTAAAACCAACATAAAGAAATGTGCAACATAAAATATATGAGATTGAATGACTTGCAGAAAAATTGAAGGTCTTTCTTGTTAGGGGAAATATGTTTCATAGCAACTACTTCTAACCAACTAAAAGTCTTACCTTTTTTACAAAAGCAATAATCAAACAAACCTCAAAAGCCTCATATGAATGCATCTTCATCTGTACTATCCTCCTTAGAAAGTATGAGAAAATATTGAAGCTTGTTGTTGTAAAAAGGGCTTGCTAAGTATGATAATTGAAATTGATCATAGATTGGATCATGAAACTCAAAAAAATCCTATTGAAAACCCTGAAATCCTTGAAAATATGATTTTTCAATTAAATGTATGGTATCAAGATGAGAATCTTGTGAGGAAAAATGAATTTGATCATCTTCGAAAGTCTTGTCAAGATAGTGAGGGACTAACATAACCATTAGCAAAGGCTCAAGTGCCTCAACTGCTTGAGAAGTATGCAAATGATGTGATAAATCATAAAGATTAAGTGATGTAAAACAACTGTGATCAGATATGCTGGTGGAAAAATGATAAGTTGAATGATAATTACTAAAACAAGCATTGTAATTAGGTGGAACGATTAAATCATAAGATTCTAGATTGATAGACAATAAAGATAGGTCACTTTGAACAACCTTCCAAATTATTTGAATAATAAAATCATCTTCCTCACATGATGAATGTAACAAACCATTCCTTTGTAACTAGTGAAAAATTGGCCTAACCTCATAATCATCAAAATGATTGGAAAGGAATGCCAATATAACAAATACATGAAACGAGTTTAGATGTAGTGGATAAAAAGGAGGAACTTGATTCACCAAATAACTCAAGCATTTAGTAACACAAGCAGGTTTCTGGTGTGTAGAAGAAAATGATTAGTAGTACAACATTCACAAGAGAAAACATGATATTTTTATTTTCAAAAGAACCTGAGAGGCATGAGTCCTTCGACCAATGCTAATCTTTAAAATGATCAACTTCATAGCTTTATGCATCCATGAAAGGTATACATACAAAACTTGAATTTGGCATAGGAGATTTGCATGAAGATGAACTAACTAAATTAGAATCTTCAATTTGATCAGAAAAAGAATCTTGAAAGTTAGAAAGAATATGTATGAAATACCAAACATCCTTCAAGAAAGAATTTACATCCTATAAACGATGGAAAAAATTTAATTTTGCGAGGGAAACTAGATCTGAATTAGTTCAAGGATCTTACTAGAGTCACAAGATCCTGACATAACCATCAATGAAAGTTGAAGTGCCTCAAATTCCTAACAAGTCTTGAAACATTCAATGATTTTAAAATGGCATTTAAAAGGTTGAATCAGATCATGCATGGTGTAAGGATAACTACTACCATTGCTTTCAGTAAGACCACTACTATCTGGATGGCAACGATCTCTACCATTGATTTGATCAGATTTTACAACTTCGACAACCATATAACCAAGTCAAAAGATTCTTCTAATTGAACATCTAAGGATGGATAGATTGGGTCAATCTCATAAGTAACTTGAACAAAATAATTTCCTTCATGCAAAACTAGAAATGACAAGGGATAGAGTGGATACTCAATGATTTTATTGCTAACTTCTTAATCATGGATGACCTCACTACCTTGTGACAATTAGGAATTCAACTTATTGGGTGGGAGATCATAGGAGAATGACATATAACCCATAGGACACAAGGAATGAGGAATTGAAGTAGAAGCTTCTGTGAAAGAATTTCTTTGATTGAAATAGACTCTTGATATAAATATTTCAAATCATATTTTTCTTGGGAAACTGAAAAATAAGTAGGTTCACTTGGGCATTGATCATTATATACATCAATGGAATTATCATCATCAAAATAGTGGTTTTCCAAGACTTTAGATTGATTAAGAAAACTAATTTCATTTAATTTACTACCAACATTACTATATTCAAAATCAACCAAGAATGAAGGAAAACCATCTTGACATAGAGGGTTTTGAAAGAGGGAAGAGAGATCAAAATTGTGTTCACCTTTCTACTCCTCTACCTGTGTAATATGACTACCTTGCACTTGATCACAATTTGAACCAGCAACTTGAAAATCAAGAGAGTCTGTAGAATCAGTTGGTGGAGTAGATTGATCAAGCAGATCAAGGTAAAAGGAATCATGTCAATGAGATCAAGGGTTGAGGTTAAGAGTGGTGATATCATCTTGAGGAATGGAAGGATTATTCTTCACCCTAGGCTCCATGAACCACTCCAAGGTTTTCTCCACTGGATTTGAATCCTTAAAAGAGGATGAATATTGAAGAGACAGATCAATCATTCATATTTTTTATTTTAATAGGTTCGAAACAAGGCACATAAAAAGGAGGAGGAAAAGAAACGAAACGAATAGTAGGTTCCTCTAAAATTAGTGGTGTCTCATGTATTTGAAAAGTTGGGAGAGAATAATCATCAATGGGTTCAGACTCACCATGTAAAGAGATATAAACCAAATGCTGAAATTTTTGTTTGAGGAAATCCCTATCCCTATATTCTTCAAGAAATTCATGACAAAGGTGAAGGAATCAATTAGAAAAAGACTCAATTGAATCATTAGGCTTCATTCCTAGCTGATTAATCCTTTTAAGAACATCTCAATAATTGTACCAATCAAAGGCTTGATGAAGCTCCTTAAGGAATTGATCAAATGAGTGGATGGAAGAATATGGTAATGTATGACACCATTTGTTAATGTGAACTTCAATGGTTAGTAGAAAAGTATAAGACCATCATATTCAAATTAAATTTCATAAAATTTAGAAAAATAGAGAAAATTAGAGATGTGCTCGGTTATGGATATTTCACCCTCACCATCAAATTTCAATTGAGACACATTATAAAGAGACTCATCGGAGATTGAAAGTTTACCATTGGATTTATTAGTGAAGCACCCCAGGAGTACGATTTAGGGATGAATAATTGAATATATGAGGTTCAAAATAGACTCAATGGGCACATCTTGTCATTTGACCCTCCTTCTAGTCCTAATTTTTGATGGTGCTATAAATTTGTCAACCAAGGGGGTTTCCCGATTGTGAAGTCCCAATTAGACCTCACACCGTTTGGAGTAGGAGCCCCATATGGAGTATCAAATTGACCACCATAACTCTAATATTTTCCTTGGATGCAATGAATCACATAAGAGAGTGTGCACACAACCTTTGAAATGAACAAGTAAGTTGACACTGTGAAACACAAATTGCAATGTATAAAAGAAGAGTTTCATGAGATGGAAGTAAGAGTGAATCTCTAGAAGGAAAGTAATAGTACTATTCTAAGAGATTTTCACGATAACAAGGAAATATTTTTTAGTTATCTACCAAATTAGTTCACATAGACACAACAAACAATAAAGAAAATACAACACACATTCAACAAGATAAGTACCAAAGCCACTGAAATAGTTCAATTTCCTTAGTACATGTGACAAAAAATATACTACAAATATAAAAAGAATAGTCTTACTACATTCATGATACATGCATGAAAATGTGTTGCCTCATTGCTTCTGATTATGAGTGAAAGATCCAAGTACACAGTTACAATGGTGAGCCGCTAGATCCAATAGTGGAACACTAAGTCACTTCTTTCTTCTACAAAGAATGACCTTCTCTCCTATGCCAAGCTACAGAAGCCATGTCTAGCTCTCTAAAGGCTAAGCCTCCAAAATACCTTTGATTGAGTTATGACGGTGTATTTATAACAAGAGGAATGAAATTTCATATCCCCATGACTCTTGAGCTTCGCTCAAGACTCTTCAACATCTAATGTGACCTTTGGACATCTATATGGCTTTTGGACTTTTCCTAAAGACTCTTTTGTCTATATATCATTATGTGACTTTTAATATTCCACATATGACTCTTGGGCTTCAACATATTACATTTATTCATTTCTTTTGATAATTACATCACTACATCCATAAATGATGTGGCAAGACACATGGACACACATGACACTGTGATAGAACTGATACAAACCATAACTTGATAATGATGATATGAACTTCACGATGAAGTGGAAATGCAAATTTGTTTCTCTCTCTACTTTGTCTTCAATGTTCATGAGATGTTTGTTTATTATTTAATCTTCATGAAAAATATAATATTTTATTTATCTTCACCCTCAAAGGGGATGAATAGTATGTAGTCTTCATGTGGTCCAGATCGTTAGACTTCTATCGTAAACTGGTGTCCCTTCATCTTCTTGTTCAATGATCATCTTGTCTTCAAAACTTCCCAAATGTCTTCTCTCTTTTATCATCATCATATCATGTCAAGATAAAGTACCTGCAACTGAAAATCACTCCTCACAATACGACATTAGTCTGAAAAAATCTTAGTCCATTTTGCTTAATGAAAATGTTGATCTTGAGTTGGAACTGGGTGGTAGACTGAGAGGAAGACTCAGGGATTACACATTGTGCAGTTCCAAGGGTCAAGTGTGAAGGATTGAATCCTGAGAGTATGTAATGCATAGTTATGGAGGCTTGGGAAATATGACTACCTAGTTAAGGAACTCAGTGAGGAAAGGTGGAGCCTTGAGATTGTCCAATGCATAGTTCTGGAGGCCTGGGAAAGATAACTACACAGTTGAGGATCTTAGTGAGGAAAGCTTGAACCTTGAGGCTACCTAATGCACAACAAAAGTGAGATAGAGGCTAGGGGATTATGTAGTGCATAGTTCTATAGGCCAGGGGATTGTGTAGTGCGTAGTTCTATAGGCCAGGAGTGAGGTGTTGATGCTTGTGACTGCGAAATGCGCAAAATTGGAAGATCGGGGAGAAAGATTGTGCAATTCAAGGTCTCAATGAGGTAGGCTTAAGCCTTGATACTACACAATGAAAATTTCTATAGGGAGACTGGTTAGTCGACTGCGCAATTACGCAATTTAAAGACTCAGGAAGACAACTTGATGATTGAGATAGTGCAACACACATGAAGGGACTGGTAGTGAGGCATGATTGTGCAATTTCTGAGGGGAAGAGGCAATCCTTGAGCAATGTGATTGCACAATGCATAGTACTTAGAGGAAGGAACTATACATTGTGAACCAAGAACGCACGTTTTAGGCTTTCCACTACATAATGCACAATTTAGGGAGGCTTAGTGAGTCTAAGCTGGTCAGGAAAGAAGTTTTATGGAATTTAACTAAGTGTGGGATCAATGAGGCAGAGATGAAACTAGGATAAGACTTTAACATGATCACACACTCAGAATCAACATGAACCCATTGTTGCGATCGAAAAACAACACTTTCCCCTAAGTGCGACACTACTTTGTGATGATAGTGACAACACAAGTACGACAATGCATGTATCTAATACTTGTCTATATGATAAATAGGACCCATTGACACTAAATTTTTCCCTGGAAATGAACCACAACTTTGCCTTTTGTGATGTATGACACTTCTCATGCCAAAATATGACACTTGCAAAAGTGATAAAAAAGTGCAAATGACACTTGCAAAGGCTTGAAGAAAGTGAAAGTGACACATGCTAAAGTGAATATAACATGAAAACAACACTTGTTAAAGTGAATGCAAGAAAAACATGACAATTGCCAATGCAAAAGAGGCACTTGGGAAAACAAATGTGTATTAAAGTGACAGTTGAGAAAACCCACTAGAAGAGAAGTACAATTGCAATCTAAGTGAGGGAGACAATCACTAGAGAGTGCATACTGATTTCTGACATATGTTGTGCAATAGACCATGTTTATGTATTGCACAATCACTGTCAATAGTGATTGTGCTAGCCTTATATTTAAGAGTTGTGCGGTGCCTATCCAAGCTTGCATAGAAAGATGTGTGTTTATGAATTGTTGAAAATGCAACAAGAAAATCTTAATTTAATTTTGTCCTTGAATTAAATTAGGAATAAAATTGTAATTCCACATCACATGAATTGTATTAGTTACCTAAGTTAATTTCACTTAATTAGCTCAGTTAATTTGAGTTGAGGATCTAACTTGAGTCATGTAGAGTTTCTCCTACATTATGGGTGCCTTGGTTGAGTTTATTTTGAGTTGTAATTAATTAATTCAATTTAACTGAGTTAAAGTTAGTTAAACAAGTTCCAACTAATGGAGGAACTTGTAGGAGGTCAAATAGTAGGGTGTTGCTTCATGTGTTCAACTAGTTAACTGATGATTCACTCATACAAAACTCATGCATGTCAGATCTGAGAGTCTCCCATTTGAGATTGGAGTTCAGGGACAATGTACTATATGTTGCATAATCATTTGAATTTTACAGGTGGTGCATGCAGTCATAGGAAGGCTTATGAGGATTGCACAATTCCAATTGAGGATTTTCCCTAATTAATATGGGCTAATTACCAAGGAAGTAATGCAAGGAAATAGGGACTTGGCCAAGCCAAAATATGGTTAAGTATTGGCATGGGCTTGTGTAGGAAGTTGTGATACAAATATAGATAGTGCAGAGGTTGCTCGAGCTTGAGCAAAGCTTCTCATATTTTCTAACTAATGTAATATATAGATAGCAGGGGTTTTTAGTTGTGGCTTTCCCTAGGAAATCATTGTCTAATGTATTGATTGGATTATTTATCTTGTATTTTTTCTATTTCGCAATCATTTAATTGTTTTTGATGATTTGTACAGTAGATTCAAGTCTATTGTTTTAGTAAATTAGAATTAGAAGTTTGAATCTACAAGGAATTAGTACATGGTATCGAAGTAGAAATCAATCTAAAAGAGGAGAATATGAGTTTGTCTTTTGCAGGTGAAATCAAATTTTAGTATCGTACTTTAGATCCAACATGATTTTGTTCTATAGAGTGAGACTTGAATATTCCCTTTAGGGTAGTTCGAGCTATATTGCTTGGAAGGACATGATGGAGGTAGTGTTGGAAGAGAACGAGCTTAAGTAATTCATAGACAAAGATATTCCTAAGCCTCCAACAAATGATGCTCAAGATTTGGCAGAGTGGAGAAAATATGTTGCAAAGGTGAGAAGGATCATACTATAAGGAGTTTGAGATCATATTGTTTCAAACCTCCATGGTAAGGAGACTCCATATGAAATGTGGAAGGCCTTGATAGATCTGTTTCAAAACAACAGTGACCACACGAAGCTGGCACTGAAGGACAAGCTCAAGAAAATCAAGATGGAGAAGGGAGATACAATACTAAATTACTTGACCAAGTTCACCCAATGTTGGGATGAGATTGGAAGTTTTGGTGTTACAGTTGCTAAAGATGATCTTGTTAGCCTAACACTTCTAGGCCTTCCCAAGAGCTGGCACAACTATCAGGATTCGATCAATGGGAAGGAGAAGCTACCAGAGTGGGAGTATTTGTGGTCTAGCTTAGTGCAAGAAGAGATTTGGTGGAACATAGAGGGAACCTCATCCAAGCATGAGGATGAGGAGGAATGTTCCTTAGATGGAAAGGAAAAGAAAGTGAAAGGGAAGTCATCCCATTCCAAATCAGATTCTAGTCAGGGTTGTAAGAAGAAGGACTTGTCGAAGATTAAATGCTTTCATTGTCATGAGCTAAGACACTATGTCATGAAGTGTTCGCACAAGAAGGCTAATAAGAAGCCCTCAGGAGGAGTGGCTGGTGAAGCTATTTCTTCAAAATTCAAGCTGGATCTCACCCTCATTGCTTGCATGGTGACATCAGTGATGGGAAGTGTGTGGTATCTGGATAGTGGGGCCTCATTGCATATAACTGACAATAAATAATTCTTCAGTGACCTACATGAGAAGGACCTCCAGATTCACATCGAAATGGGATATGATGGAAGGTATAGTGTGATTGACATCAATACTATTACTTTTTAGAGGGAGTCTAGTTCCCCCCTCACATTAAAAGATGTCACGTATTTTTCAGGACTGAACAAGAATTTTGTTTTAGTTGCTATGTTGGAGGACCATGGCTACAATGTGATATTTAACAAAGGAAAGGTTTTCCTTAGTCACATAGCTTCAGGACAAGTGAAGTGGATCAAAGTTCGGGTGAAGGACCTCTATAGATTGGATGTAGAAGACTGTGCTGCTTTGAGCACAAAAGTAGAGAAGGTGCATAGCCGATACATCGGTGAATTGTGGCATAGAAGATTGGGCCACTTATCCCACAGAGCCTTGAATATCATGCAATAAATTTCTACAAGACTTCCCAATGGTGCACTAGAGCAGAGAGATACATGCAAAGGGTGTACAATGGGGAAGTACACCAAACCCATGTTTCATGATCAGGATAGTCGAGCATAAGTGATCCTTGGAAGAGTTCACTCAAATGTGTGTGGACCATTCTCGAAAGCCTCCACATCCAAGTACATGTATTATGCAATATCTGTACATGATTTCTCATGTAAGTGTTGGATTTTCTTCATGTAGAAGAAAGATTAGACGTTCTATAAATTTTGTGAATTTAAATCACTTGTTGAGAAAGACACTAGCAATAAAGTGAAGGCTCTTAGGAGCGATAACGGTGGAGAATATGTGTCAAATGAATTCAAGAAATTTTGTGGATTAGAAGACATTCGACATGAGTTAATAGCACCCTATAACCCACAATAGAATGGGTTGGCTGAAAGGAAGCACATAAATATTTTGGGAGATGCACAGATGATGTTACATGATCAAGGCCTACCGTTGCACTTGTGGGCTGAAGCATGCAAGACAACTTTGTATGTTTAGAACAAAATTCCTCATCGAATTCTCATAATGAGTAGACCAGAATAATATTTTTCAGGTAAGAAATTAAATGTGACACACATCAGGATCTTTGGTTCATCAGTTTACTATCATGTTACCAAGGATGCAAGGAAAAATCTAGAACCAACAGTTGAGTTGGGCATATTTGTGGGGTACACTGATACACCTCACAACTATAAGGGGTACCTTCCATCTCACATGATGACAGTGGTTCATAGAGATGTTAGGTTAGATGAAGAGAAGGCCATGAGATGTTCCCTTAATACAGAGCTTCAGTTATTTTGTCCTTTGAGATAACCTAATGTCAATTGGCTATGCCAAAGCATCTATAATGTTTTGTTGATTTTAATGGTTTGGATGATCAATGAACTATTTAAAAACAAGTGCTTTAGACTTAGAAAGATCCTTAATAAAACAAACGGTTGTTCTTTAAATACGTATGGTTATTTTAATTTAAGTGGGATGGACAAGTAGAATATAGAGAAGTATAAGCGATTTAATATTCAAACTGAATATTTAACCATTTATAAGCAGAAATTAAGAAAACAATGTTTCCTAGATCAACAGACTATTACAGAAATCTAGTGCAAGTTCAAAGAGGAATTTACAATAACAGATAGTCTTGCAAATTAACCTTTTATATAAATGCAACTTCACAACGGATTCAAAATGAAAATGAGATTTAATTAAATTTTCAATCGAATGATTGTAAAAGAATTAAATTATATGAAGAATACATAATGAAAAAAATGGTGATAACAACTCACTGAGAAATAAGCCATATGAAGTAAATCCAGAATCTTTTATTTAATAAAAAATGCTCCAACTTAATACAAATATGTGTGATAACTAGTTCAAGGGTGCAATAACTTGATACTTCGACAGAATGAAGTATTTAAACAAAATAAAAAATATTACAATAAATTCTTGAGTGACACAACATTCTATTATTACTTAAAACTAATGGAAACATAAGTAATTCGATAAAAAATAATGAATCTAAACATCTAGCCTTGTTTTCAAGGAAAGTTGTTGCTAAGTGGCCATTATTCGGGTGCTACACTGGTGAAGTTGGTCTGTCCTCTAATATTGAAATTCACACAACTTTTCCCACCGTTCTTCATCTCAGATTGCTATCTTGGTTACCTTACGTTAGATTTCATCTACCTCAGTATACCAGGCAAAAGTGGGTTTTACAATGAAAATATGTTTCATCTCATGTTGAATAAAACAAATGTTGTTGATGGCTTCGTAAAACACCCTGCCTACCATGGAGCCTTTGATGTTGGAGGACTTGGCTGTATCCCTGGAAATATCCTGAAGCTTCTTCATATAGTCTTCTCTGGTAATTAATTTATCATTAATTACGAATAATGAAGGCAGACCCTTCTTGTTTAATGCATCAATTCTTGTGAAAAAACTGCTGATTGCTACCTCAAAAGTGTGACACTTCATTCTCAACTGTACAACTAAGTTCTTCTTGGTCATAACTTTCTTCACCTCTAGCATGGTTTCAGTCCTATCTTCTCCTCCTAGATCACCTAGTTCATATCTATTCATGGAGTTGGGGAACTTTATAATGTTGTTGGATGTAGTAGTCATCTCTCCTAGTTGAGCATTTATATTGGCAATGGTCTACTTTGCCTTTTCCATCAACTCCTTTTGCTAAAACATAATCTGATACATGACTAGATTTCATCTATCTCCTCAATGATGTTGTTCCATATGATTTCCTTGACATGACCCAGAGTGTGACCAATGGAAGACTCAACTGCTGACTTCTTCAATACTTCTATTTAATTTTGAGCTATCTGAAGCTTTTCTATATGAAAAATCTCAGATTTCTGGCGATGATCCTCTAGAAGTTTCACTTGATCCTATAACTTATTGATTTGCTCAGTCGGAAGAAACCTATTTTGGACTGCATTGGCCAACTTGTGCACAACATCTCCTATACTTGTTGTAGCCTGGTATGGCTGTAGGAATGATTGTGATAGGGAGTGCTTCCAAGGGGGAAATCTTTTTAGTAGCTTTTTCCTTTTCCTTAATTAACTTCTCCATCTCTATCTCCATTTGCTTGAGATGTGCAGTCTTCTCCATGATGAGCTTCATCATATCTTCTTTTTGACTCTTTATTTTTGTAATGTCCTTAGCCAGAGAATCTTCAGTAGCTGGCAATTTTAACTGCTTCCTTAACACTGCTATATCCAAATTCTTCTTCTTGACAAGTTCCTCTACAACATTGTTGTTTGTAGGATCATAACCCAGTTTGATAACCAAATCCTCTAGGGTTTTAATCCTCGTGTCTTTGGCAAGTGCAGAGACCTTCCACATATTTATCTGTGACTAGAAATTTGTTAATGTAACCTATAATTTGGACAAAGTCATGGCAGTGTTAGTGAAAATAGAGAAAATCATTTCCACAGTCTCCTCATTGTTATAGACATTTTTGAGCACTACAACCCCAATCATAAATGTCCATAAACTGAGGGCTCCTAAGTCCCTAAAAGTGTTGCTTCACTACCTAAAGGAACAAGGTCAGCTGATTACATCATCTCGCAGAAGTTCTCCACTAAAAAACTGCTCAGAAATGGTCAAAACTGGACCATACTGAATACCCAGTGCAGAGGGTGCGACGCATATCATCTTCCTAGTGTAAAGGGTGCAATTCATATCACCTTCCCAGTGTAAAGGGTGCGATGCATACTGGATGGCCACTTTGTAGGGTGCGATGGGCGAGAATGGATAAATGGCAGAGATAGTTTGCGAGGTGGAAGATCATAGAATCTTCCAGAAGCTTCCCCTCTGACACTTGCCTCTCTATTTTCGACCAGGGATGAGTAAGAGATCATTAATCTCCAAGTGGAATCAAGAACTATCAGAGAGAAGACACTAATCAAAACCCCAGAAGACGACTCACCCCCCTACAGTCATCTATACATGGATCCCTCATCACAGAGATCCAGAGGCTGGAATCTTGTATCTTGTAGAGAAGTGTTGTTGGTTTTTCTGGTGAAACTTCATAGTGTTGGGTGATCTAAGCTTTACTTGAGGTGAAGAAGGGCTTTCTTGCTGGAGGATGATGCTGGGTCAGAAACATTGGTTGTAATCCTCTTGCTATTCTTGATATTAATAAAGCTATTCAAGTTTTCTTCCATATTCTTGTATGTTTAATTGTATATGCATTTGTGTGGTTAATACATATCTCGTCCTATGTTATTTATGAATATAGATCTCTGTTCTTTGATAGTGTTATGATGCTCTAATTCCATAGGTGCTCTTTGAAGCTGGGCAGACGAAGAAGAAGCGGCAAAGATCTATCAGGAAGGAGAGGAACCAAGTAAGGAACCAAGCGCAAGACTAAGGTTGGTTTCCTTTGTTCCACTCTTATCTATTTTCATAAAGGAAAACGAAAGTAGTATTTACTTGTTTGTTTCTAAGATAGCTACCAGTCTTAGTGGGAATAGTAGCTTCGAGTGGACACTATTCCCGGTAACAAAATGGCAAATCCACTGGGGAGCGAATAGATTGTTTGTTAGTCTATCTTTGTTTGTTTTATAAACTTACAGATGGAGCCTGAAGTCAAGCCAGCGAGCCTTCAAACTACATTTGTTATGCGAATGCAAAGTAGATCAATGTTGCTTCAGTCTATCTCCAGGTTTTGTTTATAAATTGAACAATCGATCTGCAAACATTCTAATTGCCCTAAGTGGTGACTCTAGTAACCTCCTTAGATCAACCCCTGTGATTTAAATTTATTGAAAATCACTTACTCGGCCTAAATCCCTGAACTGAACTGCAAATTGTGAGCAAAGACTGGTTAAAGGTCTCGCACTGGTACCATCACACCCTCCCTTCAAGGAAGTCTGTATGAATCACACTTCCCGTGTGTAGTAGGTGAGATGCATATTGAATTCCTTGTGTGACAGGTGCGATGGTCAGGGGAGGTTAATTTTACCTTCAGACTTTGGTTTTTCTTCACTCCTTTCAATTCTACTCAGGAGTTTTGTTGTCTATGGTCGGTATATCTCTATGAAAACCCCCTTCTCTTCCATCATTCCAACTCTATTGTGCAAAGAACTGTAAGTGTTTTTATGTTTTGTGCGCCATTTTCAATTCTCTTTTGCAAAGAAGTAGCGTAGTCGAACTGTCGTTTCTTAATCTTAAAGTGTCATAAGTGTCATTTCAGTCATAGAAGAGAACCCCATTGTTCTTGATAGTCGACTGTACTATTACTCTTGTATATGATTTGAATTAGTAGTTTTTAAAGTGTCGAAAAGTAGTTTTCATTTCGAAATTGCAAAGTGTCGCCATTATCTTCACTTCATTTTGAAAAGAAATTTGTTAAGTATTGTTGCTTTGAAAAATAATTTAGATTTTCACTTATCTTTCTTATCATCATTTATACAATAAGAAGGCTGAAAACAAATACATGCATGTGCATTTGCATTTAGACTGCTTGGTTTGATTTAGGACAGTGCATTTAGTGTGTGCTCTGTGCTCTTTGTTGAAAGACTCTCACTTTTCTTTCCTTAGTAGCTAGGATTTTCATTGCCAAAAGAAGATTAAATAGTTGTTTATCATCTTAGACTGCATTTTAGGAATTGTATACACATCAGGCGGTGAACCTGAAAGGAAAATTTTTAAACAAGATCAACTATAAAATAAATTTAATGAATCTAAAAATGCTTTGGAACCTAACGCACAACATCTAGAAGTCTAGGCTAGAGACATATTCTGGCGTCGTAAAACTTGGTAACTATTGTTTTCATTGTTGGTTGGGTGATTCCTCCACTCTGAGATGACAAGTGCCAGTACGGACTTATGCTCCCACGTACCATCGAGTATATATTAGGAGACCACAATAGGATATATCCTTTATCCTTAGGAAGCTGT
>APFE031363605.1:0-17710 GCA_000404065.3 Pinus taeda
AGTATGTCCTCTGTTTGCTGATTGTTTCCATCCCTTGATTGCTTAGCTCTCATTCTTGCTTGCTCTTCACTTATTTTGATCACCTTTTCTGCTGCTGCTACTATAAATGTCGCCTCACATGTTGCTCTAGCTGTCAATATGAATGTTGCGGCCTGCCAATCTTCCTTTCCCTCTGCAACATTCCTTTGCTCACCATCTGCAATTTCTTCCTGATTATCCTTTATGACAATCGCTTTGTCATCCTTCTTCAGCAATCTGTCCTGGACATTCATCCTCTGTTCTTCCAATTTCTTCCTTTGAAAGTCTAATTCTCGATATAGCTCAATGATTTTACTTGGAGTGGACTTCAAAAACTTTACACGATTTTCCATTTCCTCACATGGTTTTTCTTTTGCTAAATCTTCCTTAACATCCTTCAGTAGATGTTCTTCTTCTTCTTCCAAACCTGCAATCATACACAAATCATTAGTTTTAAAATCACAAGACCTTACGGTCTTGTTTAAGGCTTCAGTCATCAAATCTTTCGACTGCTTCGAATCATTCATATGATTCAACTCCTCTAGCTCTTCATCACTTTCAAAAAGTAATGGTCCACTCTCTGGGTAACATATAGAAACTTCAATAATTCCTTCTTTGTTGAGTTTCTTCTTTGCTACAACCATCAATCCTCAATCCATTTCTTGTCAGTAAAACCCAATTCAAAATTAACCAAACACAATACCTGCACGATCCAAGAGTGCGCCTTACCTTTAGACTCTGATGATTAATCCTCATATGTCTACCACTAATCTATTTAGTTCAAACAGCTCTAAGTTTTCATTAACAAACAGCTCGAAGTTTACCATTTCAACAATCTTACTCATTCTAGACTGCGCCCTTCAGATTCTTGATTTTATCAATCGAACTATTCGACTTCTGAAATTTATCTGTTTCAAAAGTCCATTGTCATAAAACATACCTGCTGTCATCATGGCATAAGTTTGCATCTGCGTTTCCTCCAAGCCAACTACAATACGCACTCTTTACAGATCAGTCATTTGCGTCCAAATTCAACACATCTCCAGGCTACACGTGGACTTCAACGCATCCTCATTCAAGATTCACTTCCAAATACATAATTTCTTCAACACTGCCTCACAATGGATCCTTCATTTCAGTTGTAGAACGTCCGGCAAAAACAAAACCTGTTTCAATTGACATGATTAAACCAGAACTCTGCATTGACTATCAATGTAATTTCATGCGGCTTTATAACTACCGTGCGCCCTCACTATCGATCAAAACAAAAAAGCAATCGATTTAACTTATATCGAATTGCCAATTCGAATTGGAACGCCTTACAGATACCCTGACAGTTCAATGGTATCGTCTTCAACGCTTACAGTGTCAGATCTTCAACAACGCCATACTCCAGCAATCTGCTTCTTCTACCAAACACAATCATTATTAATGACAAGTCATCATTCACAATTTAATGCTTATTTTGCAGGCCCAATACCAGAAATCATTAACGCATTCCTAAACAACGAATCTCCAGTGCTTAACGCTTTCTACACTGCATTATTAACTCAACGTTGTCCATTATTAACTCAACGCTTTCTGCACTGCATTATCAACGTTGTCCATACACGTACTAACATGTTTGCCCAACACATACCCATTCTGAGTATCGATTTAACTTGGTTGCAGTTCGACTATCTGCAAAACAGATCGACTTCACAATTTCTTTAACACAGCATTTCAATCGATCATTGCCAATGTCCAATTACAGAATTTTGCAGAAACCTTGTGCCCTACTTCATACAATGTCTATTAAATTTTGCAATTGAAACCAATTTCAGTTTTCCCCAAATGTAAATTCGTTCAATTCTATGAACACGGTTTCATAATGCGCCCTTATAAATCAACATTAAAATATAAGAACTATAATGCTGGCTAATGTCGATTCTTTACTTATGTGCAGAGATTGTCTATAAAATTTGTCAAATGACTGAATTTAAGATTCTAACTCATTATACCAAATTGACCAGAAATACAAAACTCACACAAAATTTCAGAACAATTCCTTATTGTATAAACAAATTCAAATCAATTTCAAAACCCTTTATACATGGCCAGATATTCAACATTTGGCCCTTACAAATTTAGCAAAGGCTTACAGCCTTGGTTGTTCCAAACCAGATCTCTACTCCTCTCACTATTCTCTATCTCCTTTTCTCTCAAAACCCCTCCTATTTATACAATTTAAAAAATCATTTAATTAAATGCTCAATCCCTTCAATTCCTCAACAAACTCCTAAATCTCTCAACAGCCCTAAAGGATAGCTCTTTATCCCTAAAATCCTTCAACTAATTAAATTCCCTCATATCCTTTTATTAATAAAAATATATTTACATAAATCCTCACCTTCTCCTATCTAATTCAAATTAATTAATAAAATATTAAAAATCATCACACCCCATATTTACAAATTAATATTATCACACCCCATATTTACAAATGGAGAAAAAGGTCATGATGCTCCTGCATCAGACTCCCCATGTAAGAAAATTCATGACCACCTGGTCATAAGTCTGGATATCTCCTCCTGGATCCCAAATTTTATTTTGTAATCCTTTCGTGCTTTTCGATTGCTTCACTGCTGTTGTCATTTGCTGTTGTCTTCCAGGTTTCCATATTTTGTGTTGTAATGCTCCACTTGCTCTGCTCTTGCAATCTTTCACTGTCATTCTCTTGTTGTTGCTCCTTTTCTTTCTTTCGGCTTTCTTTCTCTCGGATGTTTTTATCATTAACCTCCTTATCAACTCAATTTCTCTGTCCAGTATGTCCTCTGTTTGCTGATTGTTTCCATCCCTTGATTGCTTAGCTCTCATTCTTGCTTGCTCTTCACTTATTTTGATCACCTTTTCTGCTGCTGCTACTATAAATGTCGCCTCACATGTTGCTCTAGCTGTCAATATGAATGTTGCGGCCTGCCAATCTTCCTTTCCCTCTGCAACATTCCTTTGCTCACCATCTGCAATTTCTTCCTGATTATCATTTATGACAATCGCTTTGTCATCCTTCTTCAGCAATCTATCCTGGACATTCATCCTCTGTTCTTCCAATTTCTTCCTTTGAAAGTCTAATTCTCGATATAGCTCAATGATTTTACTTGGAGTGGACTTCAAAAACTTTACACGATCCTCCATTTCCTCACATGGTCTTTCTTCTGCTAAATCTTCCTTAACATCCTTCAGTAGATGTTCTTCTTCTTCTTCCAAACCTGCAATCATACACAAATCATTAGTTTTAAAATCACAAGACCTTACGGTCTTGTTTAAGGCTTCAGTCATCAAATCTTTCGACTGCTTCGAATCATTCATATGATTCAACTCCTCTAGCTCTTCATCACTTTCAAAAAGTAATGGTCCACTCTCTGGGTAACATATAGAAACTTCAATAATTCCTTCTTTGTTGAGTTTCTTCTTTGCTACAACCATCAATCCTCAATCCATTTCTTGTCAGTAAAACCCAATTCAAAATTAACCAAACACAATACCTGCACGATCCAAGAGTGCGCCTTACCTTTAGACTCCGATGATTAATCCTCATATGTCTACCACTAATCTATTTAGTTCAAACAGCTCTAAGTTTTCATTAACAAACAGCTCGAAGTTTACCATTTCAACAATCTTACTCATTCTAGACTGCGCCCTTCAGATTCTTGATTTTATCAATCGAACTATTCGACTTCTGAAATTTATCTGTTTCAAAAGTCCATTGTCATAAAACATACCTGCTGTCATCATGGCATAAGTTTGCATCTGCGTTTCCTCCAAGCCAACTACAATACGCACTCTTTACAGATCAGTCATTTGCGTCCAAATTCAACACATCTCCAGGCTACACGTGGACTTCAACGCATCCTCATTCAAGATTCACTTCCAAATACATAATTTCTTCAACACTGCCTCACAATGGATCCTTCATTTCAGTTGTAGAACGTCCGGCAAAAACAAAACCTGTTTCAATTGACATGATTAAACCAGAACTCTGCATTGACTATCAATGTAATTTCATGTGGCTTTATAACTACCGTGCGCCCTCACTATCGATCAAAACAAAAAAGCAATCGATTGGACTTATATCGAATTGCTAATTCGAATTGGAACGCCTTACAGATACCCTAACAGTTCAATGGTATCATCTTCAACGCTTACAGTGTCAGATCTTCAACAACGCCATACTCCAGCAATCTGCTTCTTCAACCAAACACAATCATTATTAATGGCAAGTCATCATTCACAATTTAATGCTTATTTTGCAGGCCGAATACCAGAAATCATTAACACATTCCTGAACAACGAATCTCCAGTGCTTAACGCTTTCTACACTGCATTATTAACTCAACGTTGTCCATTATTAACTCAACGCTTTCTACACTGCATTATCAACGCTGTCCATACACGTACTAACATGTTTTCCCAACACATACCCATTCTGAGTATCGATTTAACTTGGTTGCAGTTCGGCTATCTGCAAAACAAATCGACTTCACAATTTCTTTAACACAACATTTCAATCGATCATTGCCAATGTCCAATTACAGAATTTTGCAGAAACCTTGTGCCCTACTTCAGACAATGTCTATTAAATTTTGCAATTGAAACCAATTTCAGTTTTCCCCAAATGTAAATTTGTTCAATTCTATGAACACGGTTTCATAATACGCCCTTATAAATCGACATTAAAATATAAGAACTATAATGCTGGCTAATGTCGATTCTTTACTTATGTGCAGAGATTGTCTATAAAATTTGTCAAATGACTGAATTTAAGATTCTAACTCATTATACCAAATTGACCAGAAATACAAAACTCACACAAAATTTCAGAACAATTCCTTATTGTATAAACAAATTCAAATCAATTTCAAAACCCTTTATACATGGCCAGATATTCAACATTTGGCCCTTACAAATTTAGCAAAGGCTTACAGCCTTGGTTGTTCCAAACTAGCTCTCTACTCCTCTCACTATTCTCTATCTCCTTTTCTCTCAAAACCCCTCCTATTTATACAATTTAAAAAATCATTTAATTAAATGCTCAATCCCTTCAATTCCTCAACAAACCCCTAAATCTCTCAACATCCCTAAAGGATAGATCTTTATCCCTAAAATCCTTCAACTAATTAAATTCCCTCATATCCTTTTATTAATAAAAAGATATTTACATAAATCCTCACCTTCTCCTATCTAATTCAAATTAATTAATAAAATATTAAAAATCATCACACCCCATATTTACAAATTAATATTATCACACCCCATATTTACAAATGGAGAAAAAGGTCATGATGCTCCTGCATCAGACTCCCCATGTAAGAAAATTCATGACCACCTGGTCATAAGTCTGGATATCTCCTCCTGGATCCCAAATTTTATTTTGTAATCCTTTCGTGCTTTTCGATTGCTTCACTGCTGTTGTCATTTGCTGTTGTCTTCCAGGTTTCCATATTTTGTGTTGTAATGCTCCACTTGCTCTGCTCTTGCAATCTTTCACTGTCATTCTCTTGTTGTTGCTCCTTTTCTTTCTTTCGGCTTTCTTTCTCTCGGATGTTTTTATCATTAACCTCCTTATCAACTCAATTTCTCTGTCCAGTATGTCCTCTGTTTGCTGATTGTTTCCATCCCTTGATTGCTTAGCTCTCATTCTTGCTTGCTCTTCACTTATTTTGATCACCTTTTCTGCTGCTGCTACTATAAATGTCGCCTCACATGTTGCTCTAGCTGTCAATATGAATGTTGCGGCCTGCCAATCTTCCTTTCCCTCTGCAACATTCCTTTGCTCACCATCTGCAATTTCTTCCTGATTATCCTTTATGACAATCGCTTTGTCATCCTTCTTCAGCAATCTGTCCTGGACATTCATCCTCTGTTCTTCCAATTTCTTCCTTTGAAAGTCTAATTCTCGATATAGCTCAATGATTTTACTTGGAGTGGACTTCAAAAACTTTACACGATTTTCCATTTCCTCACATGGTTTTTCTTTTGCTAAATCTTCCTTAACATCCTTCAGTAGATGTTCTTCTTCTTCTTCCAAACCTGCAATCATACACAAATCATTAGTTTTAAAATCACAAGACCTTACGGTCTTGTTTAAGGCTTCAGTCATCAAATCTTTCGACTGCTTCGAATCATTCATATGATTCAACTCCTCTAGCTCTTCATCACTTTCAAAAAGTAATGGTCCACTCTCTGGGTAACATATAGAAACTTCAACATCTTCTTCAGCATCTTCCTTTTGCTGTAGCTCAACTGTTTTGAGCTTCTCTTTTTTGTGTCTGGCATCTATAACCTGTTCAAGTTCCCTTAGTTCCTTTATCAACTGCATATTTACCTGATGATTCCACTTCTCTTGTAGCCTCTGCCACCTCAACTTCTTTCTCATGACATAACCATGCTTCTGGTTTTCCTCATTTCTTTGCAACATCTCCATTAATACCTCAAGCTGAACTGCTATCTCAGCATTCTCCCTCTCATATTCCTCTTTGCTTAACTGTCTCTGTATGCCAATTGCGTTGGCATCCTTCTCCTTTTGTCCTCTGCTGTGGTTGATTTCAGAACCTCTGTTATGACTGTCACTAGTCATCTTCCTTTCCATCTCTATGAGTCCCTCACTCACTCTACTATGAGTTGCACTAAAGCCTCTTCAACAACAAGTCCTGTCCTGCCGCCACTTACCTCACCAAGCTCTCCTCACTCAGTCTTTTGGCAAGCGATTGGTTCTATCTCTGGAACCTCCTTTGAGCACTTCTCTTTGCTCTTCCTCGCTTCAACTCATCTGCCTGTTCACAACTGTCTTCCTTATCCAATCTCTATTGGATTTCCTCAAGGTTCTGCCACCTCTATGTTTTCACCTAGAAACTTTCACCAGCTTCCTTTATCTGTTAGCAATTCTAATCATATTTCCTTTTGGGAGTTGCAATAATATTTAAATGCAAAGACTACAATACTCTATTCTTCGAAAACATATCATCTTACCGCCAAGATCTCGTCTGATCTTGTCCTTCCGTTTGCCTGCACTTCATTTACCTTCAGTATCTCACCACTTCTGCAAATTTGTTCCAGCAAATCTTTATGCTTCCTCTGCCAAATTTCACTGTCAATCAGATTTTAAAATCTAATCCTCTCTTCCAATCTTCTGGCTTTATCCGGCAAACTTCAGCTGTCAACAATAATTCCTTCTTTGTTGAGCTTCTTCTTTGCTACAACCATCAATCCTCAATCCATTTCTTGTCAGTAAAACCCAATTCAAAATTAACCAAACACAATACCTGCACGATCCAAGAAAATTTTCATTTCCCAACTTCGATGTGGATTTTTTTGTCTCTGCAATCTCTGCTTAATTATGCTTTACCTGTTTCTAAGAACTTAATTGTTCTTCTCCATTTTCCAGCTGTACTCCTTTACCTGCATTCTGTTCACTTGCAATTGTATATGCTGCATATCAGATCTTCATCATTCATCACACATTCAAGAATACATTTCAATTCAACAGAACCTTCTCGTCATCATTCGGAAAATAAACATTTCAACAGAGCATTCCGGCTCTGATACCAAAAATGACGCAAGCCTGGAGCTTGCCATACCCAGGATCTTCATATAACCATGCATAAAAATGCATACTCAGCATTTACCCAAATCAAAACATCAATCACTGGCAAATTCATCATTTTCCCATTTCAACATGCGAAAGTTTTCCATTACATGGTTTTATGGTTGTAAAACCATGACCGTGAAACCATCTTCTCAAAAAAAACAAAAACCCATTGATTAAATCCCAACCACAGCTTGGAATCAAACTCAATTCATAAACTCAAATACTTTCCATCTAAAACAATTCCAAGACAACAAATTTTTTCAATTCTCTATACACATGCATCACCCTCTATTCACTCAATCATACTTTCATCTTTTTAATGCCAAAGTTTAAAATCAAACTCAATAAAAAGATGTCGTCCTGCTACCATTTCAATCTCACATGAAAACCTTACATCCCAAATCCAAATCTTGAAACTCTTCGGACATTCCCATAAACAATCTCAAAGTATATTGGTCGAACTCAATTAAAGAGTGCGCCTTACCTTTAGACTCCGATGATTAATCCTCATATGTCTACCACTAATCTATTTAGTTCAAACAGCTCTAAGTTTTCATTAACAAACAGCTCGAAGTTTACCATTTCAACAATCTTACTCATTCTAGACTGCGCCCTTCAGATTCTTGATTTTATCAATCGAACTATTCGACTTCTGAAATTTATCTGTTTCAAAAGTCCATTGTCATAAAACATACCTGCTGTCATCATGGCATAAGTTTGCATCTGCGTTTCCTCCAAGCCAACTACAATACGCACTCTTTACAGATCAGTCATTTGCGTCCAAATTCAACACATCTCCAGGCTACACGTGGACTTCAACGCATCCTCATTCAAGATTCACTTCCAAATACATAATTTCTTCAACACTGCCTCACAATGGATCCTTCATTTCAGTTGTAGAACGTCCGGCAAAAACAAAACCTGTTTCAATTGACATGATTAAACCAGAACTCTGCATTGACTATCAATGTAATTTCATGCGGCTTTATAACTACCGTGCGCCCTCACTATCGATCAAAACAGAAAAGTAATCGATTTAACTTATATCGAATTTCCAATTCGAATTGGAAAGCCTTACAGATACCCTGACAGTTCAATGGTATCGTCTTCAACGCTTACAGTGTTAGATCTTCAACAACGCCATACTCCAGCAATCTGCTTCTTCAACCAAACACAATCATTATTAATGGCATATCATCATTCACAATTTAATGCTTATTTTGCAGGCCGAATACCAGAAATCATTAACGCATTCCTGAACAACGAATCTCTAGTGCTTAACGCTTTCTACACTGCATTATTAACTCAACGCTGTCCATACACGTACTAACATGTTTGCCCAACACATACCCATTCTGAGTATCGATTTAACTTGGTTACAGTTCAACTATCTGCAAAACAGATCGACTTCACAATTTCTTTAACACAACATTTCAATCGATCATTGCCAATGTCCAATTACAGAATTTTGCAGAAATCTTGTGCCCTACTTCATACAATGTCTATTAAATTTTGCAATTGAAACCAATTTCAATTTTCCCCAAATGTAAATTCGTTCAATTCTATGAACACGGTTTCATAATGCGCCCTTATAAATCGACATTAAAATATAAGAACTATAATGCTGGCTAATGTCGATTCTTTACTTATGTGCAAAGATTGTCTATAAAATTTGTCAAATGACTGAATTTAAGATTCTAACTCATTATACCAAATTGACCAGAAATACAAAACTCACACAAAATTTCAGAACAATTCCTTATTGTATAAACAAATTCAAATCAATTTCAAAACCCTTTATACATGGCCAGATATTCAACATTTGGCCCTTACAAATTTAGCAAAGGCTTACAGCCTTGGTTGTTCCAAACTAGCTCTCTACTCCTCTCACTATTCTCTATCTCCTTTTCTCTCAAAACCCCTCCTATTTATACAATTTAAAAAATCATTTAATTAAATGCTCAATCCCTTCAATTCCTCAACAAACCCCTAAATCTCTCAACATCCCTAAAGGATAGATCTTTATCCCTAAAATCCTTCAACTAATTAAATTCCCTCATATCCTTTTATTAATAAAAAGATATTTACATAAATCCTCACCTTCTCCTATCTAATTCAAATTAATTAATAAAATATTAAAAATCATCACACCCCATATTTACAAATTAATATTATCACACCCCATATTTACAAATGGAGAAAAAGGTCATGATGCTCCTGCATCAGACTCCCCATGTAAGAAAATTCATGACCACCTGGTCATAAGTCTGGATATCTCCTCCTGGATCCCAAATTTTATTTTGTAATCCTTTCGTGCTTTTCGATTGCTTCACTGCTGTTGTCATTTGCTGTTGTCTTCCAGGTTTCCATATTTTGTGTTGTAATGCTCCACTTGCTCTGCTCTTGCAATCTTTCACTGTCATTCTCTTGTTGTTGCTCCTTTTCTTTCTTTCGGCTTTCTTTCTCTCGGATGTTTTTATCATTAACCTCCTTATCAACTCAATTTCTCTGTCCAGTATGTCCTCTGTTTGCTGATTGTTTCCATCCCTTGATTGCTTAGCTCTCATTCTTGCTTGCTCTTCACTTATTTTGATCACCTTTTCTGCTGCTGCTACTATAAATGTCGCCTCACATGTTGCTCTAGCTGTCAATATGAATGTTGCGGCCTGCCAATCTTCCTTTCCCTCTGCAACATTCCTTTGCTCACCATCTGCAATTTCTTCCTGATTATCATTTATGACAATCGCTTTGTCATCCTTCTTCAGCAATCTGTCCTGGACATTCATCCTCTGTTCTTCCAATTTCTTCCTTTGAAAGTCTAATTCTCGATATAGCTCAATGATTTTACTTGGAGTGGACTTCAAAAACTTTACACGATTTTCCATTTCCTCACATGGTTTTTCTTTTGCTAAATCTTCCTTAACATCCTTCAGTAGATGTTCTTCTTCTTCTTCCAAACCTGCAATCATACACAAATCATTAGTTTTAAAATCACAAGACCTTACGGTCTTGTTTAAGGCTTCAGTCATCAAATCTTTCGACTGCTTCGAATCATTCATATGATTCAACTCCTCTAGCTCTTCATCACTTTCAAAAAGTAATGGTCCACTCTCTGGGTAACATATAGAAACTTCAATAATTCCTTCTTTGTTGAGTTTCTTCTTTGCTACAACCATCAATCCTCAATCCATTTCTTGTCAGTAAAACCCAATTCAAAATTAACCAAACACAATACCTGCACGATCCAAGAGTGCGCCTTACCTTTAGACTCCGATGATTAATCCTCATATGTCTACCACTAATCTATTTAGTTCAAACAGCTCTAAGTTTTCATTAACAAACAGCTCGAAGTTTACCATTTCAACAATCTTACTCATTCTAGACTGCGCCCTTCAGATTCTTGATTTTATCAATCGAACTATTCGACTTCTGAAATTTATCTGTTTCAAAAGTCCATTGTCATAAAACATACCTGCTGTCATCATGGCATAAGTTTGCATCTGCGTTTCCTCCAAGCCAACTACAATACGCACTCTTTACAGATCAGTCATTTGCGTCCAAATTCAACACATCTCCAGGCTACACGTGGACTTCAACGCATCCTCATTCAAGATTCACTTCCAAATACATAATTTCTTCAACACTGCCTCACAATGGATCCTTCATTTCAGTTGTAGAACGTCCGGCAAAAACAAAACCTGTTTCAATTGACATGATTAAACCAGAACTCTGCATTGACTATCAATGTAATTTCATGCGGCTTTATAACTACCGTGCGCCCTCACTATCGATCAAAACAAAAAAGCAATCGATTTAACTTATATCGAATTTCCAATTCGAATTGGAAAGCCTTACAGATACCCTGACAGTTCAATGGTATCGTCTTCAACGCTTACAGTGTTAGATCTTCAACAACGCCATACTCCAGCAATCTGCTTCTTCAACCAAACACAATCATTATTAATGGCATATCATCATTCACAATTTAATGCTTATTTTGCAGGCCGAATACCAGAAATCATTAACGCATTCCTGAACAACGAATCTCTAGTGCTTAACGCTTTCTACACTGCATTATTAACTCAACGCTGTCCATACACGTACTAACATGTTTGCCCAACACATACCCATTCTGAGTATCGATTTAACTTGGTTACAGTTCAGCTATCTGCAAAACAGATCGACTTCACAATTTCTTTAACACAGCATTTCAATCGATCATTGCCAATGTCCAATTACAGAATTTTGCAGAAACCTTGTGCCCTACTTCATACAATGTCTATTAAATTTTGCAATTGAAACCAATTTCAGTTTTCCCCAAATGTAAATTCGTTCAATTCTATGAACACGGTTTCATAATGCGCCCTTATAAATCGACATTAAAATATAAGAACTATAATGCTGGCTAATGTCGATTCTTTACTTATGTGCAAAGATTGTCTATAAAATTTGTCAAATGACTGAATTTAAGATTCTAACTCATTATACCAAATTGACCAGAAATACAAAACTCACACAAAATTTCAGAACAATTCCTTATTGTATAAACAAATTCAAATCAATTTCAAAACCCTTTATACATGGCCAGATATTCAACATTTGGCCCTTACAAATTTAGCAAAGGCTTACAGCCTTGGTTGTTCCAAACTAGCTCTCTACTCCTCTCACTATTCTCTATCTCCTTTTCTCTCAAAACCCCTCCTATTTATACAATTTAAAAAATCATTTAATTAAATGCTCAATCCCTTCAATTCCTCAACAAACCCCTAAATCTCTCAACATCCCTAAAGGATAGATCTTTATCCCTAAAATCCTTCAACTAATTAAATTCCCTCATATCCTTTTATTAATAAAAAGATATTTACATAAATCCTCACCTTCTCCTATCTAATTCAAATTAATTAATAAAATATTAAAAATCATCACACCCCATATTTACAAATTAATATTATCACACCCCATATTTACAAATGGAGAAAAAGGTCATGATGCTCCTGCATCAGACTCCCCATGTAAGAAAATTCATGACCACCTGGTCATAAGTCTGGATATCTCCTCCTGGATCCCAAATTTTATTTTGTAATCCTTTCGTGCTTTTCGATTGCTTCACTGCTGTTGTCATTTGCTGTTGTCTTCCAGGTTTCCATATTTTGTGTTGTAATGCTCCACTTGCTCTGCTCTTGCAATCTTTCACTGTCATTCTCTTGTTGTTGCTCCTTTTCTTTCTTTCGGCTTTCTTTCTCTCGGATGTTTTTATCATTAACCTCCTTATCAACTCAATTTCTCTGTCCAGTATGTCCTCTGTTTGCTGATTGTTTCCATCCCTTGATTGCTTAGCTCTCATTCTTGCTTGCTCTTCACTTATTTTGATCACCTTTTCTGCTGCTGCTACTATAAATGTCGCCTCACATGTTGCTCTAGCTGTCAATATGAATGTTGCGGCCTGCCAATCTTCCTTTCCCTCTGCAACATTCCTTTGCTCACCATCTGCAATTTCTTCCTGATTATCATTTATGACAATCGCTTTGTCATCCTTCTTCAGCAATCTGTCCTGGACATTCATCCTCTGTTCTTCCAATTTCTTCCTTTGAAAGTCTAATTCTCGATATAGCTCAATGATTTTACTTGGAGTGGACTTCAAAAACTTTACACGATTTTCCATTTCCTCACATGGTTTTTCTTTTGCTAAATCTTCCTTAACATCCTTCAGTAGATGTTCTTCTTCTTCTTCCAAACCTGCAATCATACACAAATCATTAGTTTTAAAATCACAAGACCTTACGGTCTTGTTTAAGGCTTCAGTCATCAAATCTTTCGACTGCTTCGAATCATTCATATGATTCAACTCCTCTAGCTCTTCATCACTTTCAAAAAGTAATGGTCCACTCTCTGGGTAACATATAGAAACTTCAATAATTCCTTCTTTGTTGAGTTTCTTCTTTGCTACAACCATCAATCCTCAATCCATTTCTTGTCAGTAAAACCCAATTCAAAATTAACCAAACACAATACCTGCACGATCCAAGAGTGCGCCTTACCTTTAGACTCCGATGATTAATCCTCATATGTCTACCACTAATCTATTTAGTTCAAACAGCTCTAAGTTTTCATTAACAAACAGCTCGAAGTTTACCATTTCAACAATCTTACTCATTCTAGACTGCGCCCTTCAGATTCTTGATTTTATCAATCGAACTATTCGACTTCTGAAATTTATCTGTTTCAAAAGTCCATTGTCATAAAACATACCTGCTGTCATCATGGCATAAGTTTGCATCTGCGTTTCCTCCAAGCCAACTACAATACGCACTCTTTACAGATCAGTCATTTGCGTCCAAATTCAACACATCTCCAGGCTACACGTGGACTTCAACGCATCCTCATTCAAGATTCACTTCCAAATACATAATTTCTTCAACACTGCCTCACAATGGATCCTTCATTTCAGTTGTAGAACGTCCGGCAAAAACAAAACCTGTTTCAATTGACATGATTAAACCAGAACTCTGCATTGACTATCAATGTAATTTCATGCGGCTTTATAACTACCGTGCGCCCTCACTATCGATCAAAACAGAAAAGTAATCGATTTAACTTATATCGAATTTCCAATTCGAATTGGAAAGCCTTACAGATACCCTGACAGTTCAATGGTATCGTCTTCAACGCTTACAGTGTTAGATCTTCAACAACGCCATACTCCAGCAATCTGCTTCTTCAACCAAACACAATCATTATTAATGGCATATCATCATTCACAATTTAATGCTTATTTTGCAGGCCGAATACCAGAAATCATTAACGCATTCCTGAACAACGAATCTCTAGTGCTTAACGCTTTCTACACTGCATTATTAACTCAACGCTGTCCATACACGTACTAACATGTTTGCCCAACACATACCCATTCTGAGTATCGATTTAACTTGGTTACAGTTCAGCTATCTGCAAAACAGATCGACTTCACAATTTCTTTAACACAACATTTCAATCGATCATTGCCAATGTCCAATTACAGAATTTTGCAGAAATCTTGTGCCCTACTTCATACAATGTCTATTAAATTTTGCAATTGAAACCAATTTCAATTTTCCCCAAATGTAAATTCGTTCAATTCTATGAACACGGTTTCATAATGCGCCCTTATAAATCGACATTAAAATATAAGAACTATAATGCTGGCTAATGTCGATTCTTTACTTATGTGCAAAGATTGTCTATAAAATTTGTCAAATGACTGAATTTAAGATTCTAACTCATTATACCAAATTGACCAGAAATACAAAACTCACACAAAATTTCAGAACAATTCCTTATTGTATAAACAAATTCAAATCAATTTCAAAACCCTTTATACATGGCCAGATATTCAACATTTGGCCCTTACAAATTTAGCAAAGGCTTACAGCCTTGGTTGTTCCAAACTAGCTCTCTACTCCTCTCACTATTCTCTATCTCCTTTTCTCTCAAAACCCCTCCTATTTATACAATTTAAAAAATCATTTAATTAAATGCTCAATCCCTTCAATTCCTCAACAAACCCCTAAATCTCTCAACATCCCTAAAGGATAGATCTTTATCCCTAAAATCCTTCAACTAATTAAATTCCCTCATATCCTTTTATTAATAAAAAGATATTTACATAAATCCTTCAACTAATTAAATTCCCACAAATCATTAGTTTTAAAATCACAAGACCTTACGGTCTTGTTTAAGGCTTCAGTCATCAAATCTTTTGACTGCTTCGAA
Organism: Pinus taeda; assembly: GCA_000404065.3. Classification (NCBI taxonomy): domain Eukaryota; kingdom Viridiplantae; phylum Streptophyta; class Pinopsida; order Pinales; family Pinaceae; genus Pinus; species Pinus taeda. The sequence goes on from APFE031363605.1 coordinate 15,395, forward strand.
TCATTCATATGATTCAACTCCTCTAGCTCTTCATCACTTTCAAAAAGTAATGGTCCACTCTCTGGGTAACATATAGAAACTTCAATAATTCCTTCTTTGTTGAGTTTCTTCTTTGCTACAACCATCAATCCTCAATCCATTTCTTGTCAGTAAAACCCAATTCAAAATTAACCAAACACAATACCTGCACGATCCAAGAGTGCGCCTTACCTTTAGACTCTGATGATTAATCCTCATATGTCTACCACTAATCTATTTAGTTCAAACAGCTCTAAGTTTTCATTAACAAACAGCTCGAAGTTTACCATTTCAACAATCTTACTCATTCTAGACTGCGCCCTTCAGATTCTTGATTTTATCAATCGAACTATTCGACTTCTGAAATTTATCTGTTTCAAAAGTCCATTGTCATAAAACATACCTGCTGTCATCATGGCATAAGTTTGCATCTGCGTTTCCTCCAAGCCAACTACAATACGCACTCTTTACAGATCAGTCATTTGCGTCCAAATTCAACACATCTCCAGGCTACACGTGGACTTCAACGCATCCTCATTCAAGATTCACTTCCAAATACATAATTTCTTCAACACTGCCTCAAATTTGTCAAATGACTGAATTTAAGATTCTAACTCATTATACCAAATTGACCAGAAATACAAAACTCACACAAAATTTCAGAACAATTCCTTATTGTATAAACAAATTCAAACCAATTTCAAAACCCTTTATACATGGCCAGATATTCAACATTTGGCCCTTACAAATTTAGCAAAGGCTTATAGCCTTGGTTGTTCCAAACCAGCGCTCTACTCCTCTCACTATTCTCTATCTCCTTTTCTCTCAAAACCCCTCCTATTTATACAATTTAAAAAATCATTTAATTAAATGCTCAATCCCTTCAATTCCTCAACAAACCCCTAAATCTCTCAACATCCCTAAAGGATAGATCTTTATCCCTAAAATCCTTCAACTAATTAAATTCCCTCATATCCTTTTATTAATAAAAAGATATTTACATAAATCCTCACCTTCTCCTATCTAATTCAAATTAATTAATAAAATATTAAAAATCATCACACCCCATATTTACAAATTAATATTATCACACCCCATATTTAAAAATGGAGAAAAAGGTCTTGATGCTCCTGCATCACCTGCTCTATACCCGAATGTCTCCCATAATTTTGTTGACAATCTCTGCAAATTGAATGTCGTAAGAAAGGGAACTGGTTGCTCAAAAAGTGGGAAAGTTTTTATGGTTTCATTTTATGTTGTGTCTGTTGTTCCTGTCAGGCCAGGAGGTAACTCCTCAAATGTAATTGTATTATTCATTTAGGCTGTCTCTTATTATATAAAAGGGAGTGACTGTTCAATTTCATCTCCCGATGAATCTCCATGTCCTCTATTATTTATTTACACTTATTTACATTTGTTCACCCAATCCCTATGATTAGGTGTCAACATTCCCCCCCTTAATCTGAAGGGATGTTGGTGAGTCCAAGCATCGTTCTGAATCTTTCAAGCTTTTCTCTTCCAAGCACTTTGGTGAATATGTATGAAATCTTCTCATTAGTGGAACAATGGCGAAGATGGATTGTTTTGGCCTCAACATGATGTCGAATTAGATGATATTTTGTATTGATGTGCTTTGTTCGATCATGGAATTTTTGGTTCTTGGCCAACTTTATTGCTGAGGTATTGTCAATCATGAGTGGAGTCGGTTGTACTTGTTTTATTAGCAAATCTTCCAGAATTTTCTTGAGCCGCACAATTTCTTTTGTTGCCTCAGCTGCTGCCACATATTCTGCCTCTATTGTGGAATCTACTGGAACTGATTGTTTGTGTGATCTCCAGGAGCCAGCTCCTGATCCAAGACTCATAGCATAACCCGAAGTAGATACCCTAGTTTCTTTGTCTCCATCAAAATCTGAATCAGAGTATCCAATCAAGCTGAAGTCGCCCACCTGTGTATACTTGATTCAAAAGTCTTGAGTTCCCTTCAAGTACTTTAGAACTCTTTTTGCAGTAGACCAATGTCCCTCATAAGGCTTTTGCATAAACCTAGAGAGGATTCCAACAGCAAATGAAATGTATGGTTTGGTAGTAGTCAAGTAGTTGAGACTTCCTACAAGTTGTCTATACTTTTTTGCATCCTCAAATTCTTTTCCTTCAATGGATGTGAGCTTTAGGTTTTGTTCCACTGGAGTATTCAGAGGATTGCATTCAATCATGCCAAACCTGTTCAACAGATCTCCAATGTACTTCTTTTGAGAAAGGAATATGGACTTCGGATGTTGAGTTACTTCAATACCA